>JAHQIW010002968.1:0-89603 GCA_019055375.1 Parelaphostrongylus tenuis
TACATGTTTTACAACTGTTATGGAGCATATGTAAGAAAACCACTCGATCAACGATCTTTCAACCTTGCTCAAAATTCTATAACCTGATAAAATGTTTTTGCCTTTTACATATACTCCATAACAGTCGCAAGCCGTGCAATCGACAATCAATCACTCTAAAAGAGCGCCACATTAAGTGATCTTTCCATTTGACAAGGAGTTATACTTCTTCGGCGTCGCCACCTTTAGTTGTAAGGAAGAACCAAAAGGCATGTGGTACTGATGAGGTGCACGAAAACGTCGAAATGTACTTCTAGCACTGAAGATGCTCTTATGAGACCTCTGAAAGGCTTGAAACTTTTATAAGAATTAAGAACTAGAACTTAAGAAACGAAGCATTTTGGCTTCTACATCATCCGTAAGTGGTCGGTTGATTTACTTTCCTACTTCTGCTTTTGATTTCAGCCTAACATCATCTCCGAATCAACAAATAGGAAGCCGGACCAGGATCTAGCGAAAACGACATCGTGAAGACCTGAAAACGCCCTTGCAAGATTATGTCAGGAAACCAAGAAATATCATATGCATGACCACCAATACAACATTTGCAATATGTGTTGGGGTCCACATAATTAGTGAAGACCGACCATCAATGTGTCTAAGTGTGTCTGAAAAAACAAAACCTCAAAGAATAAATTCTATCAGATTATAATGAATAATCTTTTAATTAAACAAAAACGAAAGTCCTACTATCACATGTGGTCAGGGGCATTCCTTGTCTGAATATCTGATCTGGATAAATTTAACGACATCCCACGTGGTTAACGCGGTAGTCCTACACCTTACCGAACAGTGAGTAGTTTTTTTTACAAAGTTAAGCTTATTTGCAAAATAAATCTTCGCTGGCCCTATAAGCGATCCAATGATTCATATGAATAGTGTTCAATGAAAAACCTTCAGTGTTGAAAAAGGCAAAGTAGCCGGAAACGTCAACAGCGAATGACAGCAATAACAAAAACAGCAGCCGATACCAGCCTAGCGTCAGCGCAACAAAGGCAGTCTTCACTATCTGAACATACGGTTTTGTAATTTCTTAATTTTAGCATTGAAGTAATATCTCTTCACCAAAGTTGAAAACTCTATTGACCTCCTTATTCAATTTTGGTCCAGAATCTGTTTCATTTATTTGTCTATTTTCAGTTGTGCTAAAGTTATAAATCGTAAAAATGAGCGTTTCCTTATAGTTGATTTGCACAAGGCGGAAATGAAAACGGCCAAATTGTTAAAATCGAGATCTCAAACCAGCAGGTGTCTAAGAGCCGTTGAACGTGTCAAAGAGAAAGAAGGAGTTGAGGACTCTCGGAAACGTCGTCAAACTGCCTCGTGTACTCCGAAGTTCAACGAAATCCGGGGCGTTCGATGCGCAAAATAGCTCGGGAAGCGTGGGATCAGCGAGCGGAAAGTTCAAAATGTCGTCAAAACTAAGTCGAAGTTGCGTAGCTACAACGTCGCTCGTGTTCATTTTCTGGGCAAAAGTTGGGAAGAAAACGGCTTTCATAGCCTAGGCTCCCATAGGCTCGCCGAATGATTCGTCTGATAACTGGTGCTCTTGTGTTGATGGTGCTTTCACGGATGAGAAGATATTCACAGCCGATATTCACTCCACAATCGCCAAAATTGGCCTCAACTTTTCAGGAAAAGTCAGCAGAACTCCGCAGTGGTGAGCACCGTAGGTCGCAGCGATTCTCCGGGCCTCTGTGATAGACTGAGCGGACATTTGCTCTACCGGAATGACACCGTTGGTCTTCATCAACGAAAACATCAAAAATAGCGCTGCCAGCTATCAGCCGGAAGTTTTACTGGGCTTACTGGAGCCTTGAAATCTCAACCATTGATGCCGACGTTTTTACTTTTCAACAGGACCGACCTCCTTCGCAGCCGGTCCGCTCAACGATTGCCATATGTCAAGAGCTGTTTCCCGAGAACGACATTTGGCCGTCAAACTAGCCGTCTCTCAACTCAGTGGGTTATTACATGTAGGCCATACTGGAGGAAAAGCCCAGATTACTCGCTACACTACCGTAGACGCGCTTGAAACAGCTTTGACACGCTCTTGGGACCAGCCCAATTACGGAAGAAACGCGTGCGAGCATCGTTGAAATTTTTTGCAAGTGACTTCGTAAATGTATAGTGGACAAAAAGGGCAATTTTGTATTCTTATAATTGTTGATCTAATAAACGAGATTATTACTTCAGCTCAAGGAATTCAATTGTTCATACAGTATTTTTTAATGTTGAAATATCTGAGAAAATTATCATAACTTCTTCTGCAGCTTGTATATTAGTTGTTAAAACCGAGGTTCAAGAAAAGTTAGTTGTTCCTCTAGACTATGTTGGTGTGATTCTGAAAGTGGCAAAGTCGCCGAGATGTAGACTATCACATCTGAAGAAATAGCTATTGAACGAAATCATTGTCAATGACCTCTTGCCGGCCTGTGGAGAACCATGCATGTGTTGAGTTTTCTGTCATGGCCAATTATTAAGCTTTGTCCCTCGGTATGTGCTTAGTTGATCACAGAAAGCACCAAAGGGAAGTTTCCAGTTGCATGAACCTTCCAAAAATCACTGAGTCCCGTTTTCCAACAGCATATTTAATGAGTATTGCAAAATTCTTAGAAAGATGTTTTTTTTTGAAGCAGGATTTCACAAAACTTAACCAGTAGTTCAGTTAGGAATGGCTCATGGAACGAACCACATAATCGTCACTAGCACGAATTCCCCGCGGGCGCTAAAGAGATAATCTGTTGGATTACACTGTATCAAAGCGCCTTTTTCCTACAAACTCGAAGCATTCTTTCTTCACCATCTCTCTTTATCTTCAAAATGCTCATAAACATAACAAATCTAAGCTGTCGAGTCGCTATCACTAAAAGCGATCATGTTTGAAATTCTATGGTATAATCTGCACTAGGGAGAGGGCCGATGGTTGGTGATGCAAATTATTAAAAATAAAGCGCTGCTTCGACCTACCTACTCCCATAACACTCCTTGCAATCAATCAACGAACGCCTCCAGGAACACCTCAGGTCTGGTTTCCACCGAGACTGCAAGGAGATTCTCCTGACCAGAATTCTACGCCAATCATGTAAGGGAAGAAAATTTTCAAACAACAGTCCAACAACACCTCAAATGTTTGAAGACTCAAGTGGAGGGCTCGGGTGAGGAAACAAATTCAATGAGATTCGCACAATAATGTGATGATGGGTTGTGTATAAAAGAGTTTGTGTTGACTACCAATGATAATACGCAAGAAGTACAGTCTGCTAATAATAACTAGGAGAAAATATGAGAAAAAGCTTTCCCCAATCTGAAAGTCAGTTTCCTAAATGTTGCAGCCACTTGAACTGTCGATGATTTTTTCTTTGAAGCTCAGCTGTCAACTTCTAATCGCTTCACTATGTCTTGTGGAAGAGTCAGGAGGTAAGCAGTGGAGAGCTAGAGTCAACAGTTCTATCTGGATACAAGAACAGAATTAGAGTATATGTGTTCAGCTTCGATTTATTCAGAAGAAATCCTTTTTCTAGGAAACACCATTAAGATGCTTTTCTATGATCTTGTCGATAGAACATCATAACAAAAATAGGAGAAAAGTGTCTGTTAGCTGCCATGTGATAACTTGATAACTGACTTGACAACGTTAGTAAAGGAAATGAATGATTTAAGGCAGTGTTAATGCGTACTCATACTCATTACGATAGATGCCGATCAGACCTCTCGCTGGGCACGGAAAGCCTCTCATTCCTCAGCTGTTGAGAAGTTGGCAATAGACTTGTTTGAGAGTAATTTGGTACCTTGATTTATTGCCTGCTCTTTTTTGTGGCAGGGTACGATGTGATCACAACCACAAAAATGCAGAGGAAAGAGCGATACACGGAGCATCATTTGGGCATTGAACCACATCATATGCAAATCGAACCTTGCTACTAAAAAAGGTAGGCAATAAATGGTTACCAAAATTGTAAACTGAATTAATTTCGGTTTAGCTGATTTCACTGCCCATTTGTGCTCTCAAAACCATTACTGTTGACAGGTGGCTGCTGACATAGCAGATAGGCTGGAAATGTGGCTGAGAGAAAGAAAAGCAAGGACTCTGGAATTGCAATGAGCAAGGCGTGGTAGCTCGGAAAGGGTCATGGCGGATTCGATGTCCACCTGAAGTTACAAAATCCAAATACTCGTAATTTGCCATTTTAGCATTCTGATGTCTGTCTGAGAATAGTTAACTTCCTGAAATCAAAGTACCATTGCCTCGATACCAACGATTACTTGATGAATCTATGGAGATTTAACACGCCAGCGATCATTAGAATTCAAAACGAAGGCAAAATCTTTGAGCAGAAGAGAAACAACACGCGAAATGTTCAAAGAGCGTTGACGATGATGGATCTGAGGAAATGTGTAGAATGCAAGAGCTGGGATCCATCCGCACAATTGATGTGAAGACGCGTCGTGCGAAAGTACAGCGTAGTGAAAACGGAACGAAACTCATGGCAAAGCAGTTGATTCGGTTCTGATAATCTCTTCCCAGAAAGCCCTAGTTGTCAATTTTTCAACAGGTTGATAGATGCAATTTTTACTTTTGACCTTTCAATATTAAACTTTTCAACCTGCAAACGAGTTGGACAATGTGATTCTTCATTATTTTGCTCTGACTAATACAAAACTTCGAGCTTATTTAGTCCAAACTCATTAAAAGAGTCTATGAGAAAACAAAAGATATTTCAAATCATCATGGTGGGGCACAATAAAAGCCATGATGGATGTGACATCGCATCACAAATGGCTCACTCGTAAAGATTTCGATAGATTCGACACAGAGGACGAGTGAGTACTCCTTCACGGAAGCTGCATGAAATCTCAAAGAGAAGACGAATGCTGCGAAGCTGAAATGATTCCCAGGAGTCAGATTGAGTTCTTTCGACATCTATAGCGATATTTTCAGACAAGCTCTCCGCATAGAAATCAATCAATCGCTCTTATCTGATGCTGTTGTCTATACATATAAGATTTTTGATGGAGACCTTATTTATAGAACGAACTCAGTATTATGCTGCATCAACGCGGGCTGAGGAATATTTGTGAGTGTGAAATTGCTATCTACAGAATGGCTTATTTCCAAGCAAGCTCACCCCAAAAACATAGACTTTATCTGTGAGAGCTCATGTAAGAGTCGTTTTCTGTGAGAAATCATCGTTTATCTGGGGAAAAAAACTATAGTTGTCAGGTAATAAAATTTTCTGCACGTAAATGGGTAGACTCAAAACACGCCTCATAAGAGCTGCAAAGAGAAGGTTTTGTGGAGTTGATACACATAGCGTTCAAATGATAGATGTGACCGACATCATTCGAAAATCAGTGCCATGTATCTTTGAGAGAACAGCCGAATAGCTGAGCACCATGCTTCATATGTTCTCTATGAGCTCGGAACGCTTTTCTTAGAGCAAATTCAACTTTGAAGATGAAGTGCCAATCTTTTCACGAATTCTTAAGATCTTTTTGATAACGTGAGTGTAGTAGGAAATTAAGCTTCGTTGAGTTGCTGAACTTAAAGTATTTCGTGCAGTAATAGTGTAATTTAATTATTCCATTTGTTCCGAGCCTTGCTACTCAACAAAAAATACTGGATTACTTTTATAAAAATGTATACGAATTATTCTATAGAAGGTTACTGTTCCAGTGTGAACAATATTCCATACCTGTAGCATTGCAGATGAGAATGTTGTTGTTACATTTCCTGTGCCCTTGATCTTTTTGTTTCCATAGTTGGAACCGCCCAGTCTTCTTATTAGATCCTAATCCCATTTTCTTTGAGGGTTGTTTATGTGTTATTTGGCTTAGTTAAATAGTGTTATAGGAATAGAGAAACTAGTCAGTATAAATTTATTTTAACCTCATATTTCCATCTCTATATTTCCGGGTGTGACAATAGTAATGAAATACTTGATAACATTGAGATAGAGCAGTGGTAAAAGATGAATCTTATCTGTCACTTTCTGTTCGCGATAAATCAGATGATTTGTCTTATTTGAGTGTTATAACAAAATTATATCTATGTAAGTGGTTCATCTTCGAGCTTTAGAGTTCTTCGTCCATCGTCGAGTCCTTACTCTCGATATTCCATCGTGTCTCATCATAATTTTCTAAGGAGAAACATGAAGTCACTTTTTGTCATCGTCGCTTCGAAACAACTGATCTATTATAGCTGGGAGTATAACATTGAGATCTTTGTTGCCACCGCCTACTCACTCCGTCCGTCAATCAGGAACGCGCGTCGATGGGGGAATCTCTACAGCTTGGCTCGACTCATCCGAAAATAAACGACTGAAGAAGAGTCTGCCAACCGTGTGCGACATTTTCCATTCGCCTTTTGCTACCACTGTCGCACAGCGGCACACTAGTGGAGCTCTCCAGCCGGTACTTTGTTTCTCATTAATCTTTATTTCTTAGATTTACGACTTTCCATATGTAATCTGTTTACATTCAGTCCATGGGAGTTCCTCCTGTGGGCTATTTTGAGCTACTCAGAGTTTTTCGTGCATCGCCAGATGTGAGATGTATGATACACACAACCGGAAGTAATCGTCTATAGTAAGTATTGTTGTGAAAAGCAAATGAAATGGATTCAAAAGATAAATTACCTCTATTCATACGCGATATCGAATCAATTTATTGAATCTGGAAAGAGTAAGACTTGCTTGTATGCTAGTTGTATCCACCTTGACTTGAACTACGAACGAAACTTTCAGCACTTCTTCAAGGATGCGCTATGCACTCGACTTTATCAAATAATGGTAGAGGTGGCCGAATACATATCTAGCTCTTATGGCAATTCGCAGTAGCATAACTATGTATCAAATCCAGTGCTGCAATCCCTGCACACTCTTTTGGTACCGATTTGCCGACCGCAGAGCGATCGAAGGCTTGGTTAGCCCAGCGAACACGTGGATGCTGCAAGATACTTCTAACCGCTGCGCCATGCGCACCCGAATTGTATTACCTATGCCTGGTAAATATTTCTGAGCCATACATGTAGTCTATTATGGGCACTCATACAGTGCAATACACGCGTATCGGCCTTGCAGCCTCGTCGGCTGCGAAGACGTTTCGTCTCAGCCGATCCCTCTTGGGGAAAACTCCCTTACATAAAATAACCTCGGGCGTATTATTTACATGCGCCGTCAAGCAAACAGGCAGTGTTGTTACTTGATTGCTCTTAGCTGGTGGTCGTGAGATATCATACCATTCATTTCGCGTGAGGGGGTTTTCACCAAAGAGTGATCGACTGAGACAAAAAGCACCGTGCCACTGACGAGGCTCTACAATAGCGAAGCAGGTGTATTGCATTGTATAAGTGCCCATAACAGGCCACATGTGTTGCTCAAAAATAATCATCAGGCATATTAGAATTTGAGCGTGCTCATAAGAGAACACTCGACACCAATGGTAAATGTTAACTTAGTTGCTTATCTCTAATTAAGTACATATCATCATTATTGGCAAATTATAAAGCTTCTAACGACTCTCATGTAAACCAGGACGTTTTTCGTTACGATAAAAATACGAGAAAAATTGACGAAGATTGATGTGGATTTCTTCAGGCAATCATCATTGCGAGAATACAGTACAACTATCGGCACCCATAAGGAAAAAAATCAAATTTCCCGCTCTTCCTAGGCATCGTAGTAGTCAATCGGTAGCTTAAATCTCAGTAATTTGAGAGATGTATTCTGTTTTTTGAAGGCCTTTACACTGCGTTGTAGCAGTGTGTGGAAAATTTTATTTCATACTTAAACATTTTTCGCTGAGCAAAGTTTTTCTCAAAAAATTCAGTAGTTATTCGATCTGGCAAATTTAACAGTAATTTTGGTTCTATAAAAAATTCATTATTGCGCCGTAATACTGAAGCTAAAATTTCACTTCATGAGCGGGGCGCATACCTTGCACCGGTATGTGGATGGATTTCGCAACTCTGGCATCAGTTCATCAACTTTTGGTAACCAGTCGATAGGTGAAATCCTGGGGATTTCAATGAGGTGCCTACCTTTTCAAAATAAACCTTTCAGCAAGCTGTAGCGACAGGAATAAAATTGTATCGCACATTTGAGTACCTTTCGCTGGTCACAGCTTCTCTGTCAGATTTTGATATGCCTTCCTTTATGCCCTTCCGATAGCGCAAATATAAACGATTTTGAGATGTCTGGTTTTTTGAAAGACTTCTTAGTGCGTTGTTGCAGGTAAAAGGACATTGAGTTTTGCATTCGGCGCGGCTTAGGCTTAGAGTTAGGTTTAAGCTTAGGTTTAGACTTAGACTTAGGCTTTGTAGTTCGCGTAGCGCAATTCATATGTGGCGTGAGATGTGCGTCGAGTTCGACACCCAATGTTCTTCCAGCTATAACAGCACATCAAAAAGTTTTTTATCGAGATCTGTGCTATCAAATAGCTATTTGGAGCCTTAATGAAAAGTTACGTCCAGCAAGATGTTTGAGTGGTAATTAAAATTTTATTTTCACTTTTACAATATAAAGTGAAAACTTCATAATAATACACCCTTCAGATTCTTGAAATTCAAGCTGTCGAATATCTACTGCAACGTCGAAGAGTAATAAAAAGTTTTTTTGAATATAGATGCCGATAGAGAAGCAGTACTAAGGATACTTCTTTGCAGGCACAAGTTTCTGACCTGCAGTTTGCATAATGCCAGGAAAGAGAGCGTCTTTCAGCTCTCAGAGTCGGACACATATAGTACCTAGAAGACAATTGGTTTCTTGTGACCTGAGCATCACGTTTACTCGAACACCTCCTATTGTCACTAAAGTGTAAGGTAGGATTTTGGGTGACAACACCTTTTACGACCATTTATCAGTTGTCTCTTTATCATTGTCCTCTTCGTGTAATGCGGCACAATCACCTGTATCACCTGTCGCCTCGATGATCGTCGAGTGACTCAAGCGGGCACCAGAAACACTTCCACTTTTCCCTATCGCCTGCCAAAGTAGCCCAGTGGGCCTTAGTCGCTCTGGGGATTCGGTGGAGCATCGTGTCTTTCTTCTATACTTTGCGTGAAGAAATCGGACCAACGGGTCGGTGGTCTTTCTGTATAGCGCTTGATATCCCGAGGAATCCAGTCGGTAACGGCTCTCGTCCATCGGTTGTCGTTGAAGCGTATGACATGTCCGGCCCACCTTATTTTCGATATTATGGAGTGTAGAACAGCGCCTTTGATTATCGGTCGTTGGCGTAGGTCGGAACTTTGGATCCTTTCTCTCATTTGAGAGATACGGATACTCATAGCATCGACTCGACCTTTCGACAGCGCGTTCAACAACGCCAGGTGATCTTTCATCCTACTTAAAGTGCGCCACGATATCTAGCAATATTTGCAGAAAGTGCGGTAGTGTTCCTTATCAAAGCTTAGGAAGGCCAAATTGACTCACATTTCCTCAGTCGATCACTTTCGAAGGCACACTCTCGAGGGATTGAATTGACAGCAGCGAACAAATGAGAATTATGCAATACTGACTAGTTTTTTGAACACATTTGTGGTATATTGAACAGAGTTTTTCCATATGCAAAATATTCCACTCGTCTTCGCAAATGCGGACCATGAATGATTCATAACACTCAGCATAGTGTATGCATGCAAGTGATGAGCGTGGAGAAGGAAACCCTTGGGAAGCAGAAGACTACTAAGTTTTGTGTTCTACTGATATAAGGCTACAGCCATCTTTATGTGGCCATAGTGGGCTTATTTTGAGTTCTTGGAACATAAGAGAAGTAAATGGAATTGCTTTGAGGCAAACAATTAAGAAAATATATGGAATATGCAAAATAAGTCGCATATACAGCGGCGAAGGCTGCAGCGACGAATAATGCTCATAGTTTGGATAAATGGATATATAACAACTAAGAACACTTAGAACGGTAGAATGAAATGCTCTCCCATGTTTCTACAAAGAATCCAACTCTGTGATGTACTAATAATTAAAACTACTGAGTGTTATCGATGAACTAGTGTCGCATTCAGTACGCATGGTCATTATTGACTAGTTACCATTGTTTTTTGATTTACAATAGTTTTAACGGTTTTTGGGCAGTGTACATAATGAAAATCATTCAAGACTCAAAGATTCATATCGGAATATTTTTGTAGAACTTCTTACATTCGATTGAACGCCAAAAGCACTATGATTGCAAAGTGCACTAAAGGTCTGTTTTACACAGAAGAGTTACACATGCTCCAAAAGCATACGAGCAAAATTGTTCTGTATCAAAAAACTCTGACCAAGACGAAAATTGCGCACCGCTACGCAATTCACGCTGCGCGCATCGATTTTCTATGGCCGTCCCTTAGGGGTTAACTTTCTTTCGCTTTATGGCGATAAATTGCAAGTCGATGACTGAAAAGCAATAAAAAAAAGAGGCAGAAACTTCAATTTCTTGGTGATAACAAGCAAATTCGTCCGACGCGCCAACCGAGCTAGTTCTATGGTCGCGCAGCAAAATGAAATGCTATAACACTAATACGAAATACATTTGATACATTGTGATAATGATAGCGATAACGTTGACCAGCAAGTAACCATTACACGTGTTGTTCATTTGTACATACGCACTCACGTCGTCATGTTGGCTACATGGTATGCGGAAAGTTTTCATCGTATTAGTAAGAAGATATCGCTTCAGATGTGGTTCTACTATAGGATTCAACGCCTTCCAGAGCTGGCCTGCAGCCCTCATGTTTCTATGTTCAGGAGACGCTCAAATGAACACGCCGACTGTGGTAATGAGAATTTTACTGTGGAGATTGAAGCACAGCATGAAGATCGCATGAAGGCCGGCAAGGAAGGGGTGTGTATCTTCTATCTCCTACTAGTTACCATTATGATTGACTGATTCCCTAGCAATCGTGGTCAGTCGCCGTTAAGTTTGAGGAGAAAAAAATTTTCGCTGGTATGGTGGTAAATTTATAGCTTTACTCATATGACCTGTCATAGCATAACTGAGATCTCAGCACTTCTTGCATTCGATTCGTTTCCTCACATTCATTCAGCGCAAAGATCTTTGAGTATTTTACGAGTTATACTATAACCAACGACGTGGAGTGGTGTGTAAAAATTCCTCTACCTCCACTCCACATCATTGGACATATTATACCATCATACCACCGCTAAAGGCGATAAAATAAAATGAATTCTGCTTAATCATCTATCCCATATCTGCCAGCATAAGTGGGTTCAGTGTCGATAGGGACTACCCACGCCAAACTGCTGACGGTTGACTGCTGACAGGTAGGCGTGTTGTAGCGTAGAAGAAGTGGTGTCAAAACGGGCATATGTGGTGCAACGGTTCAGCTCGCACCCCCGGATAGGGTGAAATGTGGGTTCGAATCCCACTTGACGCACGTTTTGCTTGAAGATTTCGCATTCTTCACAATTATCGCAGAACGCTGGCCGAATCGATAGTCCTTGCAATCATAGAGATAGCCAACTTAGGGGTATCACGTGTTGATTGCAGGATAGTGTTGAGAGAAAGAAACGAACCAGACTTGTTTCCTGGCCTTACTGCGCCACTAACAACTGTGCTATCTTTGCGGTACAGTTAGTCAAATGTTCTGCATTTCTAACAAGTTCTGCAGAAAATCTATCAAGTCCGATGGTCAGCAATTCTTCGTTGCCATTCCAAAAGCTGTTATTGTAGTAGCAGTGAACTTTTCGATGTCACAAGGCAGCTACAAGCTTGTGGATTACAAACAAATCAAATCCGACCCCTTAACAAACGACGCGTGGCTGAGAGCATGAGAAGCAACCGCGAATTAATCTGCCACGATACAAGACTTAGCAGTGAAAGGCAATGCATAAAATCTCTTGGGTGGTGATAAATATCGTACTGTTACAGAAATTTTACAGCTCGCCAATTCTTGTGTTTGATAGGCGCCTTAAACAAGTATTGAATGGAAATGGATACAAAGGGCCGTAAACAGTTTAGCAGTGACCCAGTGTACTGAAGGCAAACATCAATTTGCTAATAGACTTAAAAGGAGTGTTATGCAAGAAAGTATCTTTTTTTTTTGTTCACGACTCATCTTAGCATCTACTATGCGGATTTCAACAGTTGTATCTAATTCGATTTTTCGCATTCATGGTTCTTACGAATACCATTGAACAGGAGACTCTATGTGGAGTTCTATGGCCAGGCTTCGTTTGCTTTAGGTGAAGTGCTCCTTTTACAACTCAAATAGCAATTTCCCGATTCAGCATCTTTCCTGCTTGTCGTTCTATACAGCATCACTCCCGCTGTACTGTGCAATCTCTGGTACTGTACATAGCGAGCAAAAAGGTCCATGTTTAGTCACTCACTTTCACACAGATTGCGGCTCCCAGCATCTCTACTCTATCGCGAGTCATCTTCGTAGCATCCATTATCGAAAACGTGTTCAGAATTCAATGACGGATCGGTTGTTAGTTGGAGGACACTAGACGACCATAAACCTTTGTCACGTCGGTTTTTTGTAAAATATTGAAGTAGATCTTGCTGGACACTTCCAGGCCTTCGATAAAACTAATCGTTGACGCTTCAGCTTGGAGGGGATTTTTCTAAACAAGTTAACTATTAATTGCTACACCGCGAAAGAGTGGTACGCCCGATGCGAAACTGAACCCATGACAATGTTAATATTACATCGCATCTCTAGCAAGTAGGCCCTTCAGATAATGAAGAGTTTTTCTTATGGATATCATGTCATTATCTACTCGTCATTCCATAATCAGTGCGTTCATTTAGGATCCAACAGTATGTTTCTGCTGTCCAGCCAGGGTATGTTGAATGCGAACACGTTTTCCCCCTAATTTACAAACATCGAAAGCGTGACTGCCAAAGTGAATCACAAGCGGTAGATTAACCTATTTCAGGTCGTTTTCATCATTATTTGCGCTTTGGCAGCCATTAACATTGCCGTGGACACGTTTATTGTGCAAAAAATCATCTTCGATTGGAAATTCATCTCCCAACTAATCTTAGTAAGTTATCAGATTTTGGAGAGAACAATTACTTTTGGAAGTTGAAGGTAATAATTCGAAAGCTTAAATTTCTGGTAGTGCGTCGAATGGCCGTTTTTGGAAAAGCTTTTTTATAAGGTTGTAAAACTCAAAAGTATGTTTCACGCTAGCCACGCGTTTTCACCATTACATCGCTGGACAGGAAAAGCATATAAACGTGTAGAGAAAATCTTTCAGCATTTTAGTCATGCGCTCAATGTGGACTTTCTTTCGAAACGAAGAACGAATTCTTATTTGGATAACAGAAATTGCACTTCACATGTGAACCGTCTCAGCGCCATCGATCGATCACCGTGTTCATAGCACGTGCTGTCCTTTTCCTCTCAGGCCGTAGATTAGGTAGAAAATATGCCCGCGTTTGTGGATCAATCCTATTTTACCTGCTAAGTTGCCAAGAAACGATCTTTGCAGAAAATGAGCAGAGCACTAGACTCATTGAATCTTCTGCTATCGGATGACTATTGAGAGCCTGTCCAGCGAGAATTATGCCAGTGTGAAACACAACATTTCCGTTTTGTTGAAGCGTTATGAAAAGACTTGTTTAAAAAATTGCTGTGTAGCGCCTAACCAGATATCTAAACTTCTGACTTACTAACTCTCTTATGAAAAAATTGTGATCAATGAGAGAAACCGCTCCTTTTTTCCCGTGCCGTCAAAGGGAAAAGTACCTAAAATAAAAAGCTAAGACAAGTCGAGCAATTCTTGTGGTGCGAAACAGTTGCTGCTCGTACGAACACAACGGCTAATTGTCTGGGATAGTGTAACCGGCCGGCTACTGTGTGAAACTCGAATCTGCTACTATGACTTACTGTCTATGCAACAACTTATTTTATGATCTGCAAAGAACATCACTACTATTCATCAGTATGTGCATTAAGAAAAATAGAAGTTACTCGTGTGATACTTACTTGATACTTGAACGTGTTTTCACTAACGGTACGGACACCACATATTCCATTCGTCTCTTTGCTGCGCAACAATCGTCCATGACGGTGGTCTAATTTGAGCATGGCGGCTTCTGTAAATATCATACCGTGATCTGAAAATATCGGTAGCTGCGAATACAGCTCCTCAATTCTTCCAGCGGACACGTCCGCCTAACGTGCATTTGCTTGTCCTAGAAGACGCGTACATTGTGTGGAATCCACTCTATTGGTCTTCTTGTACATCTGTCGTCTGCTCTTCTCAGTATATAATCGGCTAATCCGTGTTCCGCTGTAGATTATTGATGATATTCGTGAGAAGAGCTGCCAAAACAAGTATCGTTTCCTTCACATAATATTTAGATTCCGATGAGTTCTACTAAAACTGCAGTGGTGAATCACATAAGACTTTCACTCACATAATCTGTTATGACAAAGTTACATCTTTTTTTACAAAACAATCGAACATATTGAGAAATCCTACAATTAATATCAGACTGAAAAATGTTGGTCTGAAATTTGTCAACAAAAGTAAAGCCAATTCACATGCTTTCGTTTGACCCGTTATTTTCGTTTTCCACATGTGGAACATGAGTTGATAAGGTATAGGGAAATGCTAAGTCTTCTGAAAAGATGAATAACGACATCTTCAATGCTTTATCCACATACAACTAATAGTACGTTTGAATACTAGTTAACAAAAATGGTTTTTACTTAACACTTACATTTTAATCTGATAAGGATATGACATATTTTGAGCCATAGGTCTAGTGCTATATAGGCGCCTATTTCGTCCTATTGGGACTCATTAGTAGCACCTTCCCTCGGTTCCGTCGATCCCTTGAGGTGAAATAATCCTCTAAAGTAACCGACGCCGAGTAAAATTAAGCACCCAAAGTAGGATGATGGTATTACCTGACTTTGTGGTGACCGGCAGTCGAGCTTACGGCTTTTAAAATGAACTATACTTGTGCTATCGACTGCTTTTTTACAGACCCGCTCATAATGATTTAATCTGATAAGGATATGACATATTTTGAGCCATAGGTCTAGTGCTATATAGGCGCCTATTTCGTCCTATTGGGACTCATCAGTAGCACCCTCACTTACATTTTAGTTATTCACACGTACGTTTTCAGATCGCAGTTTGTCTTTGTGGCGTAGTCGGACCATGGTTGGAAAAACCGACCCTCACGCTTGTAACAGCGATTGCAATGGTTGGTTAATTTTTCTGGACCCGATCTGAATAAGAACATAATTAAACATGTCACAATGGCATCCCAAGTGGGTAACATGAACGCTTATAATCGGAAAAGAAGCATCTTAATATTATGAGGCTATAAGAACACATTATAACACTCCATGAGAATGTACGCGGAGATTTCCGTGACCGTGCACGATAATGCGGCTACACAATTCCTCACCAAAAAGTTTTCTTCTCAACAAAACAACATAAGAGGTACACAATTACTCCACCAGCAACACAGATAAATCTCATTAAACTGAAACTTTGCTCAAACTGGCAAGTTTTGATGATATCCAAATCCTGAGAGAGTTCAGCTGCGAGTTGAACTCGCGCTTTACCCTATACCTAAAAGCGTGCTACCACTACACTATCAAGGTCCTTGCTCTGCTATCAGCCTCTCTGATAACGTATCAAAAAAGTCAGCTACCAACTGTCAGCTAGTATGCTCTGATAAACACATATTGTTATTAACCTAAGTTAAAATGACGACTATTGGATATATTCAATCCACAGCTATTTTTTCAAACGACTTTATACTAGCATTAGAGGCTTGGCGCAGTGGCTAGTAACGAATTGTACCAGAAAGCGAGCGATAAGCGATGGTTTGATTCCTTCTTCCCACAATCTTCTGCAATCAATCAGCTGAACGCTTTAGTCACGCCCTAGCTCAAGTTACTCCAAGAACATAAGAAGACTTGCCTTACCAACGCTCTGCGGCATCCATAAGAAAACGAACTCACACATCTTCCTATTTAGCTTCAACCGGTGGTGCGATGAATGTATAACCGATAATGTTGATTGATTTGCAAAATCTCTAACTTCGACTAGGAATCGAACCCACAACTCCCCATATTCGGGGCGCGTGCTAATCTATTGCAGTACCGGGGCTCTTGTCCAGCTATCACTATTATGAGACGGTGAGATGTCGGTTCGAAACCGCTTCGAGATTGAAAAACTTCTATATCACTTATTATTATCTAAAGAATCCTCAAGAAGCAAGCTAGGCGACATGTAAAGTGTTTGAAGACTTTTGTATGGTGAATTGGAGGATAATGATAAAACGCTTGAAATAGAATAAAATTACAGTGTGCTCTGCCATTTTGATTACATACCTGCTTACCAAACTGAACCCATTGACGGTTGCTTGCTGATTGCTTCGATGCCTTCTTATAATCGCAAAAAGAGTTTTAACAGAGAAAAGATCTTTGTAGTGTATTGATAGCACGAGCCTTTGACTTGATTGAAATTCGGGTTTGATTCTCGTGTGAGGTAACAAGTTTTGTATATTGCACTTAGCATTCTTGAATGTATAGTTGACATTTTCGACTCAACACTAATCCCTATTCTAATGTATGCAGCAGAAACCAAGTCGCTTCCTAAAGGGGATGAAATATCACTTGGCGTTATCAAACGCACAAGCGAAAAGTTAATGCGGAGAAACTTCATGTTTCGCAATTAAGAGAAAGTATACGACTTTTTGATCTGCGTCAAAGATCGAAGATAAAAGAGGCTGAGTCAGGATACGTACTGCGTTCCAACGACAACCGATGGAGGACAGTCTTTACTGACTGCATTCCTCTGGATGTCATAAGCTCTGCAGGAAGACCCCCGACCCGATGGTCCAATCTCTTCACGAAAAGCCTAGAACAAAATTGTAACGATCAGCGAATCCCTGAAGCGAGGAGGACCCACTCGGCTACTTTTGCACGCGGTAAGCAGAAATGGAAGTGTAGCTGGTGCCCGGTCGAGCCACTCGGCGATCAACGGGACAACAGGCACACGTGGCAGGTGGCACCGTTGAAATATCACAAACCTGATGGAAAAGCAGTAAAATGAAGAAGTAAGATCTTTTGTCAAACTTCTTTTGATTTTCAGTTTTTGGCTGGACTATACCGTGTCGCTGTGATAGTAATATTTTTAATCGTCTATTACACCTTTCCATCCTTCAAAGAAGGTGAGATCGATTCAATAAAATCTGATTAATATGCGTAGATTATCGATCTTGATAAAATTACTCAACAGAACGGACCAAATCGTATGATGGAGATGAAGCTGCTGCAAATAGATCATTTTTTTTATCAATGCTATTTCAAGCGTTAGGGGCGTTTGGTAAGTGTCTTGTATTAGTTTGTTATGCTCTTTTGTTTCTTCTACCGAAAATAGCCATATAAAAGTAATCAGTCTATAACAATCAATAAACGACGACAATTTGCGACATTACGACTGCATGGAGAGCTTCTTAGATAAAAAGCGCCGTTTCTGCTAGTCGATTCGATACCTATCAAATCTCAATTATCTCGATGCGATGATTTGCCTAATCCCTAGAAAACATCTATGCTATGTAATGTAAAATGCTCTAGAATAAAAATATCAGTGTTCACACTAAGCGATGTAAATAATCATCATCAATCACTTTCTGCACGTTCTCATCAATTCACAAGATATTTCAGCATTCTTTTTCCTCACCTACATCGCCTGCCGTCTTCGACGAAACGACGAAGCGAAATTAATTCCTCATGAAACTGGACATAATAGACTTTCTTGAGTACGAAATCAGTCTCCATGTATTTTCATGCGATAAAAGTTCTGTACTCACTTCTTGTTATCCTTTGTTGTTTTGAAAAGGATTGTTTTACCACTCTATCCGCAATATCAATCTCACCTAATTTCACTTCTACAACACGGTCAAAAGTTATATCGTAATTGTGCAGAAAAGACGGAGCACTTTATTTAGTAAATCGGTCCAATGGTTAACTCTGGCCATCACTACCTAGCTGAATTACGGTTTTCTTTGCAAACCATGAAGCCATTCAACACCGATGACGTCTTGGGTTCCTCATTCTCAATCTCTTGGTTCTTTGGTAGTGCCAAATCAGATTAACTTAATCATCGGCAGTAGATATTCATGTTAATGGTTTAATCGGTACTTATCTATTAGTTGAGCGCTACTTCGACCCCTTGTAAGAAACGTATTTCTTGGTCTTTTCCAATTTTTAAGTAATTGTTGGAGAGCACAAATCAAAATAATCTGAAATGTATGTTCGATCTTGAAAACGCCTTATTATTGCGCTGAAAGAGCGAGAATAATATTTTGTTGCTTATTGAAAGATTTCTTGCTGACCAAAGCCTTTCCTTCAGAGTTTCATCGACCACTCGGTAGAACAAATTTAGGAATTCCAATAATTTACTTGGTCTTTATGACGGACCTGGTATAACGCTGTAGCAGCCAAAAGATGCTTGGGTTTCGCAAAAAGTGGGTCACTTGAACTACCTTCTGATTAGCACTATCTTCCCTTCACTTTGATCCAGTGGAAAAACGTGTTTTTCTTATCGTCTTTGATGTTTAGTAATGAATTGATAGCTTTATTCCAAAGAGTTCAGGTGATGTAATTCACCTCCAAAAAGTCCAAGATAAATGCCGTGTAATCTTACATTACTATAGCAGGCACAGTAAACGCTGGCGTAACCAAAAGTAATTACTCCAAAATTTTCTCACTCAGTAAGTATAATAATAAGTCTTGCAAAAAATCTCATAGCAAAACATCTTATTTATGCGAAGTTGAACCATTCTGCCATGTTTCTCGTGCAAATTTCTATCCATACAAAGCTTTCTGGCAATCACCTGTGTCACCTGTCGTCCCGTTGATCGTCTAGTGACTCAAGCTGGTACCAGCAACACTTTCATTTTTCCCTATCGCGTGCAAGAGTAGTTTAGTGGGTCCTCCTTGCTCTAGGGATTCGCTGAGCATCACATCTTTTTCTGTACCTTTCGTGAAGAAATCAGACCAACGGGTCGGTGTTCTTCCTGTAGAGCGCTTGATGTCCCGAGGAATCCAATCGGTAACGGCTCTCGTCTATCGGATGTTGTTGAAGCGCATCACATGTCCGGCCCACTTTATTTTCGATATCATGGCGTGTAGTTCTCCTGATTTTCGATCATTGACGTAGGTCAGAACTTTGGATCCTTTTTCTTATTTGCGAGATACGGGATACGCCAAGTGATCTTTCATCCTGGTTACGTACCGACCAGGTTTCTGCTGCATACGTTAGGGTAGGGATAGTCGTCGAGTCGAAAGGCGGGCACGGAGTCGGATGTTCTTAGTCCTCTTCACTATATCTTCGATGCTCTTATATGCTCCCCAAGTCGCTCGTTTCCTGCTGCTCAACTCTGGAGCTAAATCGTTCCTCATGTTAATTTTACGACCTCGATAGACGTAACTGGAGCAATCAGAGAGTGCCGTTCCGCTGAGCGTAAATGGGACATTCAAAACTCATCCGTTCTCTATGAACATCGTTTTCGTTAGATTCATGAGAATAAATCTTATTTCAGCAATATGAGAGTAATTAGAAACGAGAGTAGTAGCAGCAGCAATAATAAAAATATCAAAAATAAAATTCTTTTTGTTTAACCGCTTTTAGCGGTGGTATGATGTTTCAAATATACCCATTGATGTAGAGTGATGTGCAAAACTTTCGCGGCAGGCGGGACTAGAACCCGCACCTCACTCTTTCCAGAAGCGTGTGCTCTAACCCATTGCATTATCTCATTTTTTCATTTTTTTTTCCATTTCGAGTCACTTTCAAGTCACGTCACAGGGATTCGTTTCTATCGTTCTGGTGATTTACAAAAATCCGTTCTGATTCATCATAAGGTTTAGATTGGAGTGAAAGGAGTATCCAATATTTATTTGATGTTGGCTTGAATCACATGTGAAAGTAGTGGCTTCTCATAGGCATAGAGAACTCTGCTCGTCAATAATTCTAGAAAAAAGCAACAGTGCTGGGAAACTTAGTTACTTCACGGGCCTTTGACCCAATTACAATACGTCAGAAGGAGCAAATTAAGATTCTTTTTCTTCAATTCTACCAAAATTCATGACAGTAGACATTTTATTTACCAGAAAAATGAGGGTCGGAAAAATCAGCGAGAAACATAATGCTGAAGATAATGCTAAACCGAGCAAACCTTTGAGTCTGTTTTGAATCGTCAAGATTATGAAGTGTAGAGCTTATGCTGTCATGATTTCGAATTTTATATGAATCAAAACAGGATAATTTTTCAACTTTATTTCTGTTCTGACTGGTACTAGGCTGAGAAAACAGTTCTTAAACACCTGCGCAAAAATCATAATTCTATTTTCATTTCACATAGTATCGGTTATTGTATTTATGGAGAAATTTCAAAAAATTTTGACAAGAAACCACCACGGCAAAGATAGTTATGGTATGTCAAGTTTTAATCTACGTTGAAAGAAGGAAAATAAAGGAAGGAAAAATCTACTCGACATTGATTTCTTAAAAGCGCGATAAAAGCGCCAGCAGCCTCATATTTCTCATTATATGGACTACTTGAATGGAGTCTTAGTCGTCAACGTAAATTCTCTCATTCTATGTAGGGCGCAGATCTTATGCCTCTCGGAATTCGTCTTCTTTGCTTCGAATGAGTGACTTCAACTGGCTTCCATCATACCCTTATCATTACAGTCTGTGGAAAGCAGGGATCCAATTAACAACCATGTAAGCGACCGAAATTCTTATTTCAACATAGGCTGTGATGATACAATGTTAATCCTTTCCTGAAACATATCAGAAATGCGAAAGCTTTGAGCCAAAAAGTTTTTTCTCAACCTGGTATCAGCCAGGACAGAAATAAAGTTGGAAAATAATACTATTTTCATTCATATTAAATTTGGAATTGTGGCAGCAAGAGCTCTACGCTTCGTAATCTGAACGATCCAAACAGGCTCAAAGGTTTGTTGATGTTTTTCATGGGATTTCGGCTTCTACATCATCCGTGAGTGATCGGTTGATTTTCTTTCGTACTTCTGCTTTTGCTTTCGGTCTAACATCATAGACCGGCTAACAGGAAGCCCGGCCAAATATCCGCTGCCGAAATATATTTCTTGGAAACGAAATTGCAAATTCCCGAGGAAGCCCTTGCAAGGTTACGTCAGGAAACCTAGAGATATTATAGGCACAATCAACAATATATCAATTGGAATATGTGCTGTGGCCCACAAAACTAGTGAAGACGAACAATCTAAGTATTTAAGTGAGCAAGTAGTATGTTTTTCGTTCACTTTTTCGATCCTCGTCCTTTGTAGTAAAAGCTGTCTGCGGCCACGAATTTAATAGAATTGAAAAAGGGAAAGAATTAATTAAAATTTAATAAAATTTAGAAGAATTAGAGATGTTGAAGAATGAGTGGTAGGGCAAATGTGCCTCAGTGGTGTAGTGGATAGAGCACGCGTCCCCGGATAGGATGAAACGCGGGTTCGATTCCCGCCTGAGGCCGTGTTTTTTGCTCACCACTCAATTCTCTAAATTATATAAGAAAGAATTTTACTTTGTTTCTACTAACGTATGTAATAAACAGTGTAAATTTCATAAAGTAATTGAAATTCCTCAACCTGTTGCTTTTTTTCGAGAATCATTAACGAGTAGAGCTCTCTATGCGTATAAGAAGCTGACTACTTTCACATGTGACTCCAGCCAAAATCGAACAAATATTGATTACTCCTTTCACTTCAATGATTATGATGAATCAGAGCAGATTTTGTTAATTCACCCTAGCAATAGAAACGATTCTCTGCAAAGGTGACTTGAGAATGATTCGGCAAGGATATTCAACCGTTTGAGGAACACAGGACCCAGATGGTGTGTTTGGCCCCAACCCCTGGCCCCACCCCTCCCCATTCACGTCTTTTTTGAATAGATGATCGTGTTAGTGATTGGGATGATAGTGGTAGTGATGGAAGTGACAGTAATGGTAGTGATAGTGATCATAATGAACATCACTGTTCCATTTTTACTATCATTATTACCATCATCGTTATCAGTAATCACTAACACTATCATGTGCACCACTATCACATCATCGCTATCACTATGATCACTAACACAATCGTCACTATCACTACCGCCACTATCACTATGATCACTATATTATCATCACTGTCACTACCGCTACTACTATATGACCACTATCACCATCATCACTGTCACTACTGCCACTACTTACTATGATTACCAATACTATAATCACTGCCACTACCGCCACTATCACTATGATCACTATCACTGTCATCACTATCACTACCGCCACTATCAATAATCACTACCACTATCATCCTGTCACTACCATCACTACCACTATCATCCCAGTCATTATCAGGATCATCTACCAAAGGACAGACGTGATTGGTGGGCAGCGGGGCCTGGTAGTGACACCAGACACGCCTTCTGGGTCCTACGGTCTCCAACCGGCTAAATCACAACCAAAGTCTAGTCCATCCAGCTCAGCATCTCCCATTAAAAATAGTCATTATGTTTACATGTAAGCAATTTAGGAGCTGTTCACATCTGCTTTCAATTCTTTCTTTACACGGAACGTTAGGATGGTCAACACAAACATTGAAAGAATAGTTTTGTGATAATATCGATTATCGTATTAGCCATACCTCATCTCTGTTGTGGGGACATATTGCTTGTAAGATTAATTCAAGATCGGCTAACGGGTTAAAGTCACACTCACTATTTCTTAGCATGTTTTTGGTGTAATTTACACTATCCGTCGTTATATAAGCGAATCTCAACACTTTCTACTTCTACATCCTACTCGTTTCGTCGTAGTCACAAAGATCTTCGCATACTTTACGTACTACTTTGGCTGCTGATTGATCTTTTCACCGTCTCGTGAACATCGTAGAGCTGGTCAACACGATACCGCCAGCAATCTTTCATAGCTGGGCTGAAGTGCTCCCTAAGGCCTTGTTAATTAATTGTAGGAAGGGTTAGGGCTCGGGGATCGAACCAATGCTTCGTTGAAAATCTTGCTTGCTGATACAACTGATCACTAATCACTGCCTTTTCTCATCTCTCGACCACTACTTAAGTGATCAAAATTTCTCGCTGATGCGATGTTAGCTTATCATGACGACATAAACGTTGTCATTCTATTAAGTTGTGCAAAGCTTCTAAGCGATATGTAAGATGAATAGCTCTGTAAATCTTTGACCAGACTGTAGTCTTATATGGTTTCAAACTACCATTTTTACTTATAAACTTGACTGAAGTTATTATATCATTTCCAAATTTGATAATGGACGTTTCGGCAACTTCACCTTTATGAGGGCTAAATCTACATCATCATTTCAAATTTAATTATTCATATCATTGTTTCGAGTGTTTTCTTAATACACTGCTCAAATTTCAATATGCCAAAGAATAATTTTTTTAGCCACGCATGTCATGTAGCCTGTGAAAGATGGGCTGACTTATAAAGCCCGATACACGTGTTTCGATATCGAAAGATGATATGACATAATAAATATACTAGCCAAGAGCAATCGAGTGTACAAGGCTCTGTGATCGGTAATAATTTCACTGGACCTAGAATGTAAGAAGTTTGTCGTCGCTAACTTTTGGTGTGAAGAAGGGGCACCCACAGAGACTAGCAAAAGACGAGAATGGATAACTGGATTTCTATATCTAGTAGAAAATATAGATTGCATAGATTAACTACTATGAGAAGGGTCAGCGGACTTTAGTTAATCAAGAAATCAACCTGAGTTAGGGTGCCCATCAAATGTGTCGTCCAGAGATTCTCTTCTTCCATTTATTCTTGGGCTATCGAATTTTATTCAAAAGCCCCGAGGGTTTTTCAAGTTAGCGCTTCTGACTCATAGTTCAAATTGCCACTGCGATTTCAATGTTGTCATATTTTTCTGCCTTGCATGTGCCAAAGAATACTAGTCCTATTTTCAACGAAAAAAAAAACCCTTGCAGTCATACAAATTTAGCTTAAGTTCTTCTTGAAGGGCAGTTGCATGGTATGCTTCACTAATCTCGCCGAAATTCAGTGAAGGTCAATTTTTCGATTGCGCTTTTAGCTTCTCTTTGCAAATTAGAGAAGTGAAAAGTGGTCAGTTTTTGGGATTAACGACTGGTTACGTATCGGGTGTGTGTCCTTACGACTGTCATCTAGTTCAAAAGATCGACTGTTTTTGAAACCCCCAAAAAACATTCATATGATTCCAAAAAAGAATGATTTAAGCTCAAAAAGGGTGAGAAAATATCAAAAAAGCGTAGTGAAAAAGAGACTACGGCAGTTTAGAACTTAAAAAATTAATGAAGGAATGATTGGTAGAACGATTTACTGAATGACCTATTATTGAACTATATTTCACTGTTGGTTTTCGTGACTTGACCGTAGTTAGAAACCTTTCCCGTTTGAACTTATCATTATTCATCATTAGTATAATTGTCGGATTTCGCTTTACACTATTTATATCAAAAGCAGTGCGCAATCGAGTTTCTGTTTTTTTTTTTGTGACAGTTGACTAGAATTTATAACATCGCAAAATAATGGAAATAGGAACAGCAACAGAAAATGGGCAACTCCCTCCGGCAGTCAGCAACGAACGTCTTAGAAAACGCGACAGCTAGGCGACTCTCGAGATTGCAAGAGAGCGTTCAACCAGCCCTTACGACGTTCAGAAAAACGCGGAAAAGCGAATTGAATGCCAGAAGTATTGGAAGCCACACAGTGAATAGAAAAAACTATGGAAACGGATCTATTAAAGACCTCTTATGTACACATATGTGTTTATTACGCTGGGAACGTGCATAGCTGTCGCTCAGTGCTTAGAGGTACTCTGTAACAAACAATTGGTTAAATATCGCGTACCGTGCTCATCGCGTCCTCCATCCGTTCAAGTTTGGCTAATTGGCACCAGAATTGTTTGAGATAACAGCAGCATTGTTTTGATGTCTACCATTTGAAGTTTGATGCTGACACCATTGTTCTTGATCTAAGACGGCAGCCACTTTTTGCATTAAGGGTCGTGATCTTGGACAAGCCTGGAGATAATAGCACCTTATTGTGATATGGGTGACTTAGCGGAAGAGAACGAAGGCCTTGTGCTCACCCCCCTCCCCCCCAAATTGCAATATTACACAAGAGACAGCGCGAAATCGCTTATCACATAGGCTCTGAAAGAGCTCTCGCACAATCCACGGGTAATATATGCAAGTTGGCGATGATTCAACATTTTGTGATGGACAAGAAGTCTATCATTTCACCGCTTTTTTAGCGGTGCTATGATACACCTGATTTTGTTGAGTGATGTGCAAAAGTTCGACGTCAACCAAGACGCGAACCCCTAAACTTTTACGGGTTCGTCTCTGGAAAGGGCAAAATCCGGGTTCGAGTTGCGCTCCACGTCATTGTTTTGCACAACACTCAACATCTTTACGGATTTATCAACTGATTTTATTCGACATCTTACTGTGCTCTCACAATAACTAAGTACTCTCAGATATGCAGAATGATTCTTGCGCCCTTCACTATTGCGTGATGACTGCAAAAGTGTTTAAAGTATTCTTCGTTTACCTTTTAAACGCCCTAATAATTGTGTGTTTGAACATGAAATAACTAAGCCCTGCATCGATTATTTCAATATTATTATCATTGCTACTACTACTCTCTTATCAAATATCTCTCAATATTGCTAGAAAGCTTATAGATAGGAAGTTGAAGTGAAACAAGGCAGAATAGTTTAACTCTGCATAAATAAAATGTTGTGCTAACAGAGTTTTCGCTCAACTTACTGAGTGTGAAACTTTTGAGATTATTAGGAAAGTCGGCCATCCTTTATGCCAGTGTCTAATGTTCATGTTATAGTGCTGTAAGTTACATCATTGACATAAATATCTTCCGCTGACAATTGAGTTAATTGATTGGGTACTAGCAAAGATCCAAAATTCAAAAATGAGGAATCGGAGACGTCATCTCTTTCAAATGGCTCGATCGTTTGCATAAAAGACCTAATTCAGTTAGGTAGTGATGTTCCGTGTCGAACATTAAGCCGATTTCTTCAATAAATTACTCCATCTTGAACTGTACTATTACAAGATATGCTCGATCGTGCTGTAGATGTGAAATTGGCTACGAACGATATTATGATAGAGTAGGAATACACTTGTTTCCAAAACACAGAAGGGTCACAAGTAGCGAGTATAGAAATTTCATCTCATGAAAATACATGGAGTCTGAATTCATACTCAAAAAAAGCTATGATATCCAGTTTTGAGAAAAAATTCATTGGTCGTTTCGTCGAAGAATGCAGGCGATGTGAGTGAGGAAAAAGAATGCTGAAATATCGTGTGAAGTGGATGAGAACGTGCAGAACGTCATTACATAGCATAAATGTTTTCTAGGTATACCCCTACATTTTGGGTAATCAGTACTCGTAGTGATTAGCAAAATCAGCGAGCTCACTATGTCGCTTTGTGCGTTCGATGTACTGACTAAGCGAATCATCGCATCGTGATATTCAGATTTGATATATATCAATTGGCAGAACGACGTCACTCGTCTAAGGAGCTCTACATCCATTCGTAATGTCGCAAATTATCGTCGTTTATGATTGTTATAACTGATTACTTTTATATGGCTACTTACAGTGAAACGAAACAAAAGAGAATAACAACTAATATAAGAAACTTGCTAAACGCCCCAACATCTTCAGATACCACTTCCCAAAAAAATGCTTTCTTTGCAGATGCTTTATTTCCAGTATATAATTTGTCCCATTCTGTTGATGTGATTTTATCAAAATCGATAACTGACGCATATTATTCAGATTTTGTTGAATCGATCTCACCTTCTTCCCAGTTTGAATTGGTGAAAGAATAAAATAAAAACACTGCGACCGCAGCGAACAAAGTGTTCCAGCCACTAGATGAAAATTAAGTGAAGATTGTCAAGATATCTTACTTCTTCGTTTTACTACCTTTGCATCAGCTTTATGTTATTTCAACTGCACCACCTGTCATCTGTCTGTCGTTCCGCTGATCGTCCAATGACTCGAGCGGGCACCAGCAAAACCTCCGTTTGTGCCTATGGAGTGCAAGAGTAGTCGAGTGGGTCCTCCTCGCTTCAAAGATTGGCTGATCGTAACAATCTTCCGGCTATACGTTTGATAGCGCCAAGGGATCTTTCATCCCGCTTACGTAACGACTTGATTTCTGCTGCATACATTAGAATCATTAGAACAGGGATAAGAGTCGAGTCGAAAATGTCGGCTAATCAAATGCACATCAAGGAATGTTAAGTGCAATATACAAAACTTGAAACCTCACGAGAGATTCGAACCCGCATTTCAATCAAGTTAAGAGCTCGAGCTGTGGCCCTTACTCTGTTAAAACCCTTTTTGCGATTATAAGAAGGCTTCGAAGCAGTCAGCAAGCAACCGTCAGCGGATTCAGCTGTTAGGCAGATATATTATCAAATTGGCACAGCACACTGTGATTTTATTCTATATTAAACATTTACCATTATCTTCCAATTCATCGTACGAAAGGTCTCAAACATCTGACATTACGCCTCGCTTACTGCTTGGGGATTCGTTTTCGATAACATTGAGTTATTTGCAAGTTTCATCTCACGCTCATCTCAGTATTAGTGATAGCAGGACAAGAGCTCGATAATGCAATAGTCTAGTATCTGCAGCCCTCCCCCGGTTATGGTGAGTTACTGATTCAATTCCCGTTTGAAGTTGAAGATTTTGCATATAAATCATTATCGGATATTCTTCCATCACACCACTGGTAGAAGCGATTAAATGGGAAGAATTCTTATTGATTTCGTTTCTATACAAATGCCGCAGAGTGTTGGTCAGGCTAGTCTTCTTACATTTTTAGAAAAACTTGAAATAAAACGTTACTGAAGCGTTCAGTTGATTGATTGCAAGAGATTGTGGATAGAAGGAATCAAACCATCGTTAATCGCTTGCTTTCTGATATATTTCGTCTCTGGCCACTACGCTAGGCCTCTAATGATGAGTACTAAGCCGCTGGAATAAAATTGCTGCAGATTGAATATACCCAGTAGCTGTTAGTCTACTTGAGTTCAGTGCCAATATGTGCTTAGCAGGGCATACTAGCGGACAATTGGTAGCTGACTTCCTCGATACATTGTCAGAAAGATTGATAGCAGAGCAGGGACCTTGATAGTGTAGTGGTAGCACGCTTCACGGCATAGGTGAAGAGCGAGTTCAACTCTCAACTGAGCTTTCAGGATTTGCATATAATAAAAACTTGACGGTTTGAACAAAGCTTTAGTTTAATGAGATTCATGTGAGTAGCTGGTAGAATAATTTTGTAACTATTATGCTGTTTTGTTGAGGAACAATCTCGTAATGAGGATTTGTGTAGCCGCAGCACCGTGCAGGGTCACGGAAATCCCCGCCTACACATCTCATACTGTGTACTCATAGTCTCATAATAATAAGAACTCCTTTTTCCGATTAAAATTGCTCATACTACACACTTGGGATGTTATGTGGTATATTTTATTATGTTCCTACTTAGAAAAACGGGTCCAGAAAAATTAACAAACCGTTACTCCAAGTGAATCATCAAATCGTTGCAATCGCTGTTATAAGCATGAGAGCCGGTTTTTCCATTATTGGTCCAACTACGCCACATAGGCAAATGACGAGCTGAAAATGTACGTGCAAATGTTCAAAATGTTAGTGTGAAATAGATTCCATTTTTGTTATTTAGTATTCGAACGTTATTATTGGCTGTGTGTGGATGAAAACATTGGAAATCTCGTCATTGAACTTTTTAGAAGACTCAGCATTTCCTATACCTTATCAACTCATGCTCCACATGTGGAAAACGAAAATATCATGCCAAGATAAAGCATGTGATTTGGTTTTACTTTTGTTGATGAATCTTGGACGGATATATTTTTCGATCTGAAATTAATTATAAGATTTCTCAGCAAGTTTGATCGTTTCAAAAGAAAAGGATGTAACCTCGCTACAATAGATTATGAGAGTGAAACTCTTCTGTAATTCATCACTGCAATTATAGTAGAACCTATCGGAACATGAATATTGTGTCCAAGGATAAGATAATTGGTATAACCAGTTCTCTCGCGAATAACTATTTTTTTTCTCATTGCACATACCCATAAAAATTAAAGATGACACTTGCAGATACAATAATAAGTTGCTGCATAGACAGCGAGTCATAGTAGCAGATTCAGTTTCTCACAGTAGTCGGTGGGCTACAGTATCCCGCACAATTAGCCGTTGTGTTCGTACAGGCGGCAACTGCTTCGCGCATCAGATGGCACAGCGTTGTGCGGAGTGAACTACTGACAACGCAATGAGTAGTTTCTATGGAGGGCGTGTTATCCATAGTATCTGACCAGGGTTTGTGCCGGCAAACTATTCCTAGATTAAGGCGAACACGAATCTCGAATCTTAGAAATTGTCACGCCAGTTGGAGTCCATTCGACTATGGACGCCACTTAAAGCTTGATAGCAACTCCCATCTCTACTTTAATCTCTTTTCTCATCACTCCTACAGAAGCTTGCTCTATATTACACTTCAAATCTGTTAAACAAAATTTTGCCCTCAGTACACTTCACACGCATGATACAGATGCTTGCGCCTAATTATACTTAGCACGTATAGCTCAGCAGCCTGCTCCAAATTACTCGTATGATTGCTCCACTTCTCATAATTATAATGTGTGCACAGGAAAAGAACATAAGGCAGAGTCCCTGAGCTTGGCGCGAAAAATAGCCATCTCTAATGGCTACAACACGATAGGAGCCTCAGTTTAGAATTAGAGGGAAATTCGGCGCCCTTATACCGGAAGGTTTGACGTGGATAAAATTCCATTCATCCTGCCTTTATCTTTAGCGAAGTAAGTGTAGCAGTCAAACGCTGCCTAAAAAGAGCAGGGTTAGGTAATTCGGTAGCGGTAGTCGAGATGCCACCGAGATCACTAAAGCGCCAATAAGTCCGCAACCAACTGTATGATCGCCTCTGCGAAACCAACGGCTGCAAAGTTTGCCCAAACGGCAGAGACGGCGACTGTACGAGTTCGGGTACAATTACCTCATCTCTTTGCGAGGCATGCGGGGATGAAATATATTGACGAAACGGGTAGAAACACTCTGAATCCGCGTAAAAGAGCACCTAGCTGGGAACTGTAACTTCCGACCCAAAAACCCCGCTCGGCACGCATAAGAACACAAAGCATAAAGAAGCAGATTTTGACCTTAAATTTACGGTCGTCGCCACAGAAATTAGATACATCTGCGCGTGAAACTTTGGAAGCTTTAGCAACAGACTCCAATCGGCAGGTCTTCAAGTGATTGATTTGAAGAGACCTAAACACATCTAAGCGCGTGAGCGTTATTTCGAAATAAAGTTTTTCCTATGCGACCCAAAAATTTATTCCTACGCTTTCTGCTGGAGTTATGGAGGCCTTTGATTCAGTAATCTGCGAATCTATTTGACCTTTCTAGGCTCTGAAGATGGCAAACCTTGCCGAACCGTAAGGCACCACAGCTGTTGTAATATTCATGCTGCATTATCTACTGTATTGTTAAATGCTTCGCTGATATTCAAGAAATAATATCAATTACACTCGGAACTGCTAAACAGAAGAAGATACTTCTCTGCTAGTAGTCATTCAATAGTTTGCAAAAATAGAGATTTTTTATTCATTCATTATGCATTTATCGCTATCTGAGAGCAATATTCCGGCTCAATCCCACTGTACCATGGATCCCGTAATGGGAAAGCACTACTCAATTTTCGTGGAATATATACTGATTAGTTCAGACTTTTCTTTTGAGAGCTATGTGCGTATCATGTGCTATGCATGAATCTCTTGCTAACACTGCAAAATAAGCAGCTCTGTCAATATTCATGAGGGCTATGCTATTTAGTCTTTTTGATTTTACAATATGTATAAAATAGCGCCCGATGTAGAATGTGGTAGGTGCAAATCATTTCGTTCCTTTATCCCAAATGAAGGGTAAAAAGTGTAAAATTCTTGACTTTGGTCAATCCATCTTTTCAACTACCTTCGAGGTAATTGAATGCATATCTGGCATTTATCAGACCGAAACGGATGTAGATCATTAGAGATGCTTTTATTGGACATTTGAAAAGCTTAACACAATATAGCAGATTATACTGAAATTTCAAGTGGGCTCTCCAGATAGATGTGCGAAAAGATATTAGAGTAGAAAAATCTTGATAGATAAAAAAATGACACTGTGATAATTGTGGATATCAAACTGAAGTTGCATCATCAAATATTTTATGGATAGTCGGAATCAATGCGGTTGTGCGATATTCTTCTTTTAGTGGAGTGCGCAGCACAGGTTATCTCAGCACAAATCGGTTTACCGCCTTAATAGGCATCATTGGCTGAACACATTCATTAAAGCGAACACTATTAAATATCTACACTAAACTCGTTGAATATATTAGGCCTACCTAAAAAGTCACAAATTCCCAAACGCTGACTAAGTGAGTGAAATATAGTAGGTGAATCTTCATCGAAAATTCAGACACAGTCAAAAGCAAGCGATTGGGAAGAGAAAACCTGTTGATTTCATCCCTCCACCAAACTGGGACAACTACGAGCTTCCTAGACAAGTCAGGCAGTACATGGAATACGAGTGGTCTCTAAGCACCTACACAAATGAATGTGGCGACGAGAATTCGTTGAAAGTGAGAATATTATTCAGATTTCATTTCAGGTTTTTAAACAAATTTTATATTCCATTCATTAACATTCCTAAATCTACACGTAACGGAATCTAAAATTTTTGTTCTTTCTAAGCATATCTAATTCCTTAAATAGGTAGCTGTTGGAAATATTCTGCCTCTATTAATGAGCGAACGCAACGTTTTCATAGATGTTTATTATTATGACCAACATTTCGGCGCTTCACCCCTAACAGGACTACGATTGCTCGAGTCTAGTGCCTATAATGGTTATTTTTGTGATCTTATTTCGTAGCTTTCCCATCAAAAGAAATTGGGTAGAGTAGATCACTGCGCGAGTCAGTCAATCTAATTCTGGTGAAGGAGAAACCGCCGAAATGTTAGTCCATAATAATAAAGTCCTACGAAAGCCTCATGTTAGCTCACAAGTAGAAATAATATTACTCATTCACTTAGAGGTTCAACGAAAGTCTATTTCAAGATTCCCTAACTGACATGGACATCTAAAGTATTGGGCAACCACCATTCATGCAGAATGCAGTAATTTGGAGAAGAAGTACTGCCGGAAACAATAAGTGTTAAACAAGATAAAAGTCCATTCAAAATCCATTACAGATTGTTCCGGTATATTTTTGGCCGGGTGATCAAGTCGATCTTCCATGTCTCATGTGTGAACTGGCATTCGTTTTTAATGGTAAAATGAAGATGTGGGGAAAAGCAGTGGACGTGTTGAAATTTCTCGAGGATCCAAAGGTACTGAGGACTTGAAAACCACAAGGGAAAGCTCGGATGTATAAAATAGTCGCGATATCACCAAAAACAGAATGTTTTCAATCACATGTAAGAAGTTAAATATTGTATTCATCTGCTATTGCTAAGATTTCAAATAAATAGTCTCGGCTCTTCACAGCGTTTATATTTTCACATCTCTTGCGTGCTCCAACACTTTAGAAATTCGTTTTGCCAACTTGCAATAGCTGTTCATGGAGCATAGGTTCCATTGAACTGTGAAAAATCATGAAAAAGTCTCTCCTTCTTTCTTTACTCATAGGCTGAATGATGACAGAATGTGATTTCACGAAGTCCTGGAATCTCAGTGGTGATAACTAGCTTGTATGTTTTTCTACCGATAATCTCAACAAGGCAGGTCAAGGAAAGTTTGCTAGCATGGCTGTTGCAGTTCTTTATTCGCAGCTTTTAACAGAAGCATTGATTTATGGAACTGACTAGTGAACAACAATCAACGATTTAACAACAAAACAAATAAACGTGATCACAATAATATGGAGTGGTATACAAAACATTTACGCCAAGCGGGACTTGAACACGCATTTCACTCAATTCGAAGCGCGTGCTTTATCCCTTGCACCATTATCGTCCATTTTGTATTTACTAGAAGAGGCTAAATAAAAAGGAGTCTGTTTGAAATCCAATACGCAATACCGCTCAGCGCGACTGGGTTTAATGTCGATATCGATTACTCGTACTAAAACCAGTAACGATATGGTTGCTGACAGATAGATTTGTTGTAGCGCAGAAAGGTGATGAAAAAACATCCTTCAATGGTGAAAAAGTTAGAGCACGTATCCACGCATTAGGTGGAGTGCTAGTTCAAATCCAGCTGGCACAAGTGGCTACAATGGGTTAGACAGCTGCTAAAATTCAAGCCCATCTTATTCGCTGAACAACAATTTTTCATAGAAGTGTCAGTAATCATTCAAAAGCTAATATCTCTGTCTACAACTACACGTCTCCTCTTTTCGAAACACCCCTTTATAACGTTATAGCATCCAGAATAATATTTTGTTTCATAGTCGCCTTTCGCCTTTATCTTCACTACACGCTATGATTCGCCTAAAGCTCAAATCATATCGATATATAGAGGATTTTTTGTGGTGTCTTAATCAATTGTTTTATTAAGAGTTTCCTCCAAAGCTGAGAGAAAATTCTCAATTAAATAAAACATATCGATCCTGACACCTTCTCTGCCCCTGCTACGCCCCTCGCCACGGCCGTCTCTTTGTCGAATAGCCAATAAACAATCTGCCGAAATGTGAAACTCGATCTTCTCTTTCTCCTGAACCGTATTTCCAGGAAATAAGTTCATCGACTGAATCGGAAAACATTACGCTGTCGGATGATTACTAATAGTCTAGAGAAAAGCTCTGTCCTGCGCGATTTGAAGCACATATCAAAAGTCTGGAGGAGATCAAATTTCAAAAGAGCTTTTTCAAAAAAACAACCACATTTTTGAGATCTTCGAAGCTTGCGCTATACAATGAGTGCTATCACTCTGGGGAAGGAGTTTTGTCCAGCGAAGTATAAGCGACATATGAAAAAAAAGCACGTGGTTGTGTGCAACATAATTATATTTTACACCGCCATAAAAGGGTGTTTTGAAAAACTTGATCATGTGGCGCTCTAGCCAGAGATTAATGAATATTAACACTTCTATGAGAAGGCCCTGTCTAACGAATGAGATCGTTTCATACATTTGTCGCCGCCCAGCAAACCCGCAAATGTTTTGAACATCGCTCTACATCATTGGGTATTCAGTAGCATCATGCCACTCCTGAAAGCAGTTAGATAGAAGGTAATCCTGTTAAACATTATCGATTGGATATTTTCAGCGAAATGCAACGGCTTTCAGTGGCGAAGAGATGGTTACCGATACGAAATGACAATGATACGGACAGTTTACTGTCAGTTTTTTCCAGCCATGACAGAGATGTGTGGATCTCTGTGCATTTTATAAGAATTGCCTTTATTTTTTGTCCCTTTGACAGTGAATTATAGGACTTTATTTTAGTGCTAGTGATTTCGACTGACCACGACATTGATGATCGAATGCCTCAGATTAGTCTAAACGACTCCACTGTAAAGCATCTACAGAAGTTAAAGCCATTCTACATTCAACGTAAAGGAAAACTCAGTATCATTCGCGTGAGTTGAAATAAAATTTTTGTCGTTCCTTCCTTCTCTCCTCTCTCTCTCTCTCCCTCCCTCTCTCTCTCTCTCTCTCTCTCTCTCTCTCTCTCTCTATCCCCTCTAATTGGGCGAGGGATAGCGATGTGGTCAGTGCGATAGTGTCAAGGAGCAAGGTTACAAGCAGATGACAAGCAAGAGGCTAGTTTGACCACCCCCCTCAGCACTCTCTAACAGACAAATGACAAGTCTTGGGAAACGCCTTTAGTCGCCACGTTCAAAATTGCAAGGAACATCATCTCGAATAGCATTTTATGGCATTCCAAAAGTAGGTGAACTCTCTAAGCAGCAGCCAAGGTAAAATGGATAAAGCTCTCGGCCGCTGATCAATCTCCGAGGGATGCGCCATGCATTCGCATTCAATTATTAACTTCGTTTGAGGTGATTCAATGCAAATCTACCTCCCGCTGAATCAGAGTCAGTGCAGCTTATCCACTCAGACAAGTCTGAGACCAGTCTGGTATCAATTTACCGAACCCACAGGGATGGAATGGCATGATGAGCCATAAGCACGAGGTTGTACCATTGACCTCGTGTGCGACGTAGAACACCTCTAACCATTGCGCCACATGTGCCCTCAGCCAAGGTAACAGGCGAAATTTATGAAGAACCTGTGTGGAGGATGAATGTGAAACGAATCGAAGCAAGCGCTGGGATCCACGATGTCAATTGAGATGACGAGCCACGTGAAAACAAAAGTAAAGAAATTCCACATTATAGCAAACCGGGTTGGCCCGCCGTTGCTAGTGATTTGATCAGTTGATTGACTGATGATTGATGCCGCTGACGGTTACTGATGTTGACGCCTCGAGTGAATATTAGTTTTATTGTAGAGGATAATTAAGACAACCTAAAAATACTTACATAAATACAATGATAAACAAAAGAACATAATAATAAAACAAAAATAATAAATAATAATAATAACGGCGCATAACTGTAACTACGATGATATTGCGACATGATGAAGTGCGTAGTGGTAAAAAGGAACGATGTGAGCTGAGGACTGATGAGTGAGCGAGGTGAAACTGATAGTCTGCGGGGCTTGACTAGGCGGTGGAACTCGGGATGCAGTTATGCTTGCCCCGAACAGACCTATACACCGAGGGTGCAAGCCAGTGGGTGATTAAATATGTCAGAAAGCTCGGGGTGTATATGCAAGGACTGGACCCATCCCCGGTGCCGGGCCAAACAGAACCCCAAACGATTTGGTCGACCGCCGTAGCCGCAAGCTCCGCTCACAATGTACGAGCCTCGCAAATAAACACAAACGATAACAACCATCGAAGACTGAGTCAATGGGCAAGTTGGACCACAATCACTTCATACACAGCAACGAGGCAGAATCAGAGATTCAGAGTCAGGAAAGAGGCGGGGAACCAAGGCAAGAAAGGTGGCGGAGTGAGGCAAGGAAACACACGGCCGACCAGGACGGTGGCGCGACCATTGGCTAGGTCCAGCAGCGATGTCCATGGACACATTCCCGTCCACGATCGCTCTCAACTGCTCAGAGAAGTACCAACCAGAAGTAGGAGTTCCACGGAACGGTTGCTACACACAGCATTGACGCGTTGGCTGCCACTAAAGAGTTGCTTTTTTTGTTCTATCTTTCTTTAACAAATTTATGAAAGTTTTCCTACACAGTGATATTGAGGCACTAGTAAACAGGAAAAGGCTCCAAACTGTAAAGTTCTTGCGATGTTTAACATTGTGTTTAGCTGACAAGACCTATACAGCAGCGAATAAAAAGAACACTAACCCCAAATAATTGTGTAACATACCGGAAAGCTCGTCCTCTCGTCGTCTTTGTTATCTTCAAGAATCGGAGGTTATCAGTTAATCGAAAACCATCGAGATAGTAAGCACGACAGCTGCATGAAGACTCAACACTAATAGTCGTCGAAAGTTTTCGCACTAACTTGCTACTTCCACGTAACGGTTGCTACACTCTGGCCGGCCAAGGGTGCTCCGGGCCGCCGAGCGATCATTAAGTGAAGCGGTTTCGGCCTAAACGAAGAGCATCAGAAAAGCACGAAAGAAAGAAGAATGAAAAAACTCCTGAATCCTTCCGTTCCCGTTGAAGGTGATTGCCGCTGGACGCGTGAACGTTCTCGCCAACGTCGAGGCGTCTTGTGGAAAAAACGAGAAAGAGAGAAAACGAAATCGACCTGTAAATAACGTATTTATGTTATCGGATAACGGATAGGAGATTTGCTTCCGTCAATGACTGTAATTTGATGTGGACCAGCTCAAGTTGAGGTAGTCTTTTGTGTGAAAGGTGGTTCAAGATCGTGGATGATTTTTTGCGCTCAGAATTGTCTGTTGGTCTGCTTAGTCGAGGAGATTTGTCAGGTCTCGGTAACATATCTGTTTTCTTGGTCGGAAATTATAGTTCCGCCTTGGTGTGTTGATCTCTCTCGAGTTTTGCGCAGGCGAGTTTTTGTCTAGTACGTACGTCTCTTGATTACGTTGTGGAGTCATTGTGTAGTAAGGAAAAAAGGAGGCTCAAGAATTTTGTACAAGTGCGATCTGCTTAAGAATTCCAGAAAAAGGATCAGAAGGTCTTGAAAATAACGCTTAGCGAAATGCAGCGAACGAGAAAAATCGGGAAGAAAAGCGAGAGGAAACAAGACAAAGGAAATGCTTTGCTGAGGAAAAGGGTCTAATCCTTGGTATCCCCCAGTTGTGATTGTTGCTGCCCGAGGCGGTATGCGTAGAGCGCGACCGCCTGCTTCTGCTGCACTGGCCGTGACTGCTGCCGTTGAGCAGCCTCACGCTTACGGATTGCTCGTCGCTGCATTTGTGTAACGAGGCGCTTCTGTTCCTATTTCGTTTCGGAACAAATCAAAGAATTTTCGCGTAAGGATAATGATTCGCTCAGAAAGGGTGGTTTTTTTCCGTTCAGTTAACGTGTCCAGATCAGGTAAACGCGTAAGAAAGTTAGAACCGCTTGAGTAATTTGGTTGGCCTTGCTCTGTTGAAAGATTGACACGATGTTCGAAGAGATTGTCCTCTGCCGGGGTGGGAAGGTGGCTTCGTCCGCCAGGTCCTTCTTCTTGCACACTCTCGTCGGGAGGTTCAGCAATATTCGCTTTCGTTGGTGTGGAAGGCTGGCTTTTTCCGCCAGGTCCATCCTCTTGCTGATGCGATTGTGTACTTGAGACCGTTTTGGGATGACCCTTTTGACCAAAAAGATAAGCATGATGTCATGCATTTGTCTTTAATGGCGACATTGGTAGATCTTTCCGCGGGGAAGACCATTTGGTTATGAGCGATTTGTTCTGAATAAGACGCGCGTGTTGCCACGTAGCTGTCATCGGATATGAATTCGGTGGACTTCTTGAACACTAGACGACTCCTTCAACTAGGTCTTCAGATTTGGTCGAAGGGGTGGACTTTTGATGGTGTGAATTACCTTCTGTGTCCATTAGCTGAACACAGGGGAAGTCTTCGACTAGGTCTTGAGAGTTAGTCGAAGAGTTGGAGTTCTAGGAAGATGAGTTTTGATCTGTGATCGTTTTTCTGAGAACTGTGGTACTGCTTATACCTACGGCAGATGACCCACAAACGCTCATAGAAAATGATGCACTGGAAACGCGCTGCGAACGTTCAACACATTTTCCAAGGCGCTGGATTTGCCTCTTCAGTATGAAGGTATAATCCATTGAGTCGGTGACAACATCATCCGGCAAATTTATCGAATCGTCATTTCCATGCGGAAGGTTTACTGGATCTAGTTGCGACTCGTCCTCTGTCACTAAAAAATTTTAGCTCCAGTCGAACATTTTCCGTCGCTTTCTCAAGTATGTCAAGTTTGTCTTGGAGGTCTTGTATGGTTTGTAAGGTTGAGGTCATATCCCTTTCCGACAAAGTGATATTTTTCATTGTCGTTTGGTCAAGCCCGAGATCTATTACTACTTTCCTAAGCCTGCTGATGGATTTGGTCAACAGCTTCTTTTGGATGGATATAACTACTCGGTTAACCATAATTTAGTCGAATATATAAACCGGACAACCTGAAACTGAAAAAAAAAAACAAAGTGGAGAATCCTGAAATCGAAAGAACAAAAAAAAAGTTTGGACGACCTGAAATCGAAAGAAAATTAAGAATCAGGAATCTCTGACCTGAGTCCTCTTTAGGATTGAATAGGTGCCTTCCCCGAGTGTGAGGTTGTCTGTTGTGTGTGCGCCCTGCTCAGCTTGAACAAAAACCAGAATGTTCGAGGCTTCGATTCTTTTGCGAGAAAGCTGAAATTGAAATAAAATTGAGAATAAAGAATTCTTTGACCTGAATCCTTCGTTCGATGATTGAGACGGTGACCCGTGTGCGAAGAGTCTGCCAATGTGAGGTGGGTTTAGTGAATTTGTTGTTGTGGCGTAGATATCCTCCAAATACCGCTCTTGGGTTTCGGACGTGATCGAACGATTGCTTGAGTTAGTTGGCAACCCGTGTGGAAGGAGTCTGCCCATGTGAAGTGGGTACAGTGGATTTGTTGTTGTGGAGTGAATGCCAGCCAAATACCGCTTTGAACGTGATCAAACGATTGCTTGAGTGAGTTGGCGACCCGTGTGCGGACAGTCTACCAATGCACCATATAGCAACGGGGTTGGCCCGCCGTTGCTAGTAATTTGATGTGTTGGAAATAGAGACCCAGTGATTGAACTCGAATGCGGTAGAAGTTCCATACGTTCATACTCACTCGATGACTGAGTTTTTCCATTACGACAGACAAGTTCTATCAGACGAGATGGAGCCTTCGGCTTCAGGCCTTTGCTGGCTCTAGTGGAACCAACTCCGCGAGCCACCTCCATGGTAGCAGCACTACCAACAGTGACAACCATGCGCAGTCGACGAACGCTGTGCATTAATCATCAGTCAATCAACACTAAATTATGTTGATTTCTCCCAATTTGTGATGATCTTATCATCATTAAGTCTGTTTTTCTATCAGGATGCCTATGTAAAGCCATTGACGTAGATCAATTAGATTTCATGTAAATGCAATGTAATATGAGATGCTAGTTCTTTTAAACTACTCAACGCTCTGCTTCCCCAGTGGTTTGAATGCAATCCATGTTTTCAGCTCTGGCTTTTTGATAGTGTATGTAACTTGTTTATCATGATTTTTACTTGATAAGAAATATGATGCAGACGTTAGCTATTTTTGGAAGTTCTTTGTAAACAAGAAGTTCTCTGGCTAACTAAATGCTATATTGAAGGTATACAAAAAATATTTGCTTGAAATAAACTTTCTGTGGCTCAGTGATAAAATGCTCGCCTGCCACGCGGGCGACCCGGGTTCGACTCCCGGCCAATGCACCATATAGCAACGGGGTTGGCTTGCCGTTGCTAGTGATTTAAGGTGTTGATTGATTGACGATTGATGCCGCTGACGGCTACTGATGTTGACGCCTCGAGTGAATATTAGTTTTATTGTAGAGGATAATTAAGACAACCTAAAAATATTTACATAAATACAATGATAACACAAAAAGAACATAATAATAATAATAATAACGGCGCATAACTGTAACTACGATAATATTGCGACATGATTGAGTGCGTAGTGGTAAAAAGGAACGATGTGAGCTGAGGATTGATGAGTGAGCGAGGTGAACTGATAGTCTCCGGGGCTTGACTAGGCAGTGGACCTCGGGATGCAGTTATGCTTGCCCCGAACTGACCTATACACCGAGGGTGCAAGCCAGTGGGTGATTAAATATGTCGGACAGCTCGGGGTCTATATAAGGACTGGACGCATCCCGGTGCCGGGCCAAACAGAACCCCAATGGACTTGGTCGACCGACGTAGCCGCAAGCTCCGCCCACAATGTATGAGCCTCGCAAATAGACATGAACGATAACAATCGATTGAAAACCGAGTCAATGGGCAAGGTGGACCACAATCACTTCATACACAGCAACGAAGCAGAATCAGAGATTCAGAGTCAGGAAAGAGGCGAAGAACCAAAGGCAAGAAAGGTGGCAGAGTGAGGCAAGGGGATACACGACCGGCCAGGACGCCAGCACGACTCGATACTGACCGCCACTCCGCAGAAGCGGGCGGCGCGACCATTGGCTAGGTCCCGCAGCGACGTCGCCCCGTCCGCGATCGCTCTCAACTGCTCAGAGAAGTAGCAACCGTTCAGTGGAACTCCAACTTCCACGGAACGGTTGCTATACAGAACATTGACGCGGTGACTGCAACTAAAGAGTTGTTTTTTTGTTCTGCCTTTCTATAACAAACTTATGAAACTTTTCTTACATAGTGATGTTGACGCACTAGTAAACAGAAAAGGCTCCAAACTGTGAAGTCCTTGCAATGTTTAACACCTGTTCATCTGACAAGACCTAAACAGTAGCGAATCCAAAGAGCACTAACCTAAATAATTGTGGAACATACCGAAAAGCTTTTGTGAATGTTTGAACAACCTCTCTCGTCTTTGTTATCTTCAAGAATAGGAGGTTTTCGGTTAATCGAGAGCCATCGAGATAGTAAGCACACAGCTGCAGGAAGACTCAACACTACACGTCATCGAAAGTTTTCGCACTAACTTGCTATCAGAAGTCCTCAAATTTTTCTTTGAGCCCGTTCCTAATGCAAGTGGGAGGCCCTGCACAAAACAGGAGTTTGAGCAAGCACGATTTTGCAGACAAATAAGGCTGGCGATATGCACATGATACGAGATTCACAGAAATATTCAAACGGTTTGTCCCACCTTTATTAAATTTGAGTAGACCTTGGACTCGGTCAATAGAGGCGGTCATAAACACAATACACTCCAAGACGTCTCCAGTCATGAAGAACCTTCATGAATTATAAGAAAATTTGATGATCACGAGTAAACTTTTCTGTATTGAAAGTTTAGAGGAGAAATATTTGGCGGTTGTTACCAAGCTGTATTCGAATTGCTGATGATGTTCTATAAGTCAAAAAACCGACTATCATTGAACTTCGACATGTCAAACCAAAGGTGAAAAGACGAAGAAAGGATATCTTGAAATATAATTTTATTTAGGTTCTTTTCCGTTATAAGGAAGAAACGAGACCCTTCTCGCTATACAAGAGCTTTGCAAAAGACTGTTACTAATAACTGGATAGTTTAAATCTTTAGATAGTGTGCTAGGGAGCCAATATCTGGAAGTCTTTATTATAACGGTCCAACGGAAAGAAAACATTTGTGCTGCACACGCTCTTTGCTCGCAAGACAGAGCGCTTCTTTAGACTATTAGCAATCATTCGATAGCGTAGATTCAAAGAAATCCGTAGCTGTGCTTATTCTCTGGAAAGACCGTTTCTCTGCGGTGCATCAGGGATTTTAGGATTAAATTGACAGACGCGAGGATGGGTATTTTGATTTTTCTACGGGGTGCGGCGAGACCAGGGCAGGTGCGACAGGTTTCAAAACGGCCGTCGGTCGATTGGCTCCTCCGCAGGCCATAGTGAAAGTGTGATTTTTGTTATTCAATTAAGAATGGCTTTTCCGCTTCGGAAGAATCTCCAGATTAGACGTCTAAATCTGATACTAAATGATTTTCTCTATACGTACAGGTGTCTGTCGTGATCGAAAGAAGTAATAGTTGAATTAACTGGCCGATTTGACTATGATTCAATCTTGAATTCTGCAGCGTCATAAAGAGTGTTTCAAAAATCGCCACGTAGCTCACTAGCCAAGATTTGAACTTTTGAATAATAACTGAGACTCTTATAGAAAGTTCTTGTCCCAGCGAAAGGAGTCGATTTTTCATTTGTTCTCCGCTAGCTGAACTGAAGCTCTATTCAGTTTTGAGTGTAAAATTCTCGACATGATAACACGGCTCTGAGGAAGGATAAGCGGTGAAACGACATCCATTGATTTAGAAAGACATTTAAACCTCACGCGGTTTTCATCTAGATTACTTCTTGAGATATACGGTGACATCAGTTGCTAACTCAACTGAAGAATCACTTACTTCTTTCGAAATTACGGGTGGTAAAAGCTGTTAAATCTGAAAGAAACAATTTGCTGAAATTAAATTTGTTTCTAATGTCTCAATCACGCTTCACAGAGCAATGCGAATAGAAAAGAGCAGATCTTATGCTTCATCTGTGTAATGTGTGCTCAGATGAAGAGGTGAATACGATTAACATTACTAAAAACGACCATAATTGTCGATTTAAGATTGAACTTTTGTAAAATAGAATCAAAGATGATAAAGCTCTACATCGTAATTGATTACCGTGTTACATCCATATACTTGACGACATCAGTTATCGTAGAGGTGACTGAATGCATATTTGCCTTATAAAATGAGTTGGGTGGCTGACCTAGCCATGTATCAGGCTATGGTCCCAAATCACTGAGTCAGATTCATGCAAAGCTTGGTGTGTGAGGACGCGACGGCGCGAGAACGTGAAATTCAAAGTGCATGACAGAGCATCACTAGCTATCATGCTACACACGCTGCTCAAATAATAATTCACGTACTTACTTTACGTACTTACTTGGCCTGTTTTCGCTGGTAGTGCAAGCCCCTATATAAATTTTCATTCGCTTTCCTGGGGCCCAATTGTAGGCGACGGTGGTGGTCCATATCGAGCATGTAATGTATGCAGTGACCATTTTATGATTCTACACTTGTTAACATCAGAGGATGGAGATGATTGACATTAGCCACGCACATGTTCAGCCATCGTTCGGGTAGTCTCATAAGAAGACGCTTGGATTCTTTGTTGTCAGTTCTACTTACTATCTAGCTGGCTCATTCCTGTTTCGCTATCGGTGCATCTATCTCTGGATCTAAAAGACAAGGTAATTCTCAAAGATCTGAACTGTGAAATCCGGTAGATGTTGTGATTACGGACTTGTAGCAGTTATTCCTCCGAATAGCTGCTGCTTTCCTTTCTCTTATACGCTTATTCCTATCGCATATCATCAAATAATTAATATTCTAATTGTAGATAATAAAAAGGTCAGGTAATGAGTCATAGCATCGGTTAACGAGCTGGGTCGGCAGACGGAAAGTTTTTGTGGCTCACAGCTGGCAATTCCAACAGTTTCCAGACAAAAGGATAGACAGAAACACTCTCGAGCGACTGTCAAAGGACACGTCTCCGACGGCACTTCGTTTGCCTCAGATTGCTTCGTAGTCTGCTGATTCTATAACTCCAGTGTTCCCGTGTTCTTGTTATTCACCCACTTCATTCGTCCCTATTCACTCAACTATAAATCGTCAGATTGTTATTTGTATTGTTTTATTGCTATAAACACTTATAACTGAAACGCGAGTTATTTCCGCGCTTAGTGAAAAGACCAGCGTGGCAAATTAGTACAAGGCGAGCATTCTGCTTCGAGTTAGTAGTTATTGTGTGTTGGAGACTAACTCGAAACTCAGCACTCTCCAGTGAAAAACCAATACAGAACTTTACTTCAAAAGACTTCGCACAGGCGCTATGTGATTGGTACGCAGATTTCATGACGTGTTTGTACTACTGACCACGTCCCTGCTGCAAAACAGAATAACAGAGGGCTGGGAAGACTGATGAATTAGACAGGTGAGAACGAAATTTGGGGTGCGCTACTTGATCTATGGCTTCATTGCCAAGTTGGAGTGCGGCCCCTGCTGCTCTTCTTCTCTGACTAATTTTTCCTTCATGTTTTTGTAAATGCTTTTCTATCGTTCAAAGTACGCTTCCGAGGTAATCTTCGTAATCGGTGCACCACTTCAGCTCGTTCACTTCGCAGTTGATTCTTCAATAAGTGAATCTTCGTCCTGTTTATGCGTAGCTAATCTTCTTCGAGATTATTGGGCATTGTTTCTACTTCACTAGTACCTTCCGAAAAGATGACCATGACTTCGGCAAAACGAACGTTTGAGAGGAATTTGCTTTTTCGTCCCAATAGAGGAACTTTATTATTCAGTGCAGTGCGGTGGTATACAGCTTTGACGATATAGTGTCGCCTTTCCAAGCCCTCTTTTTTAATAGGGGCGATGAGGGGTCGATGGAAAAACAGTAATTTTGTGCTGCAGTTGCGATAGCAGTCAGCAACGTTTGTGTATAGGGCGAGTCTATATCTCGGTCAACAAGCGCTGATAGGATTGCATCCGTTTAGGCGCTGTCAAACGTTTTTTCATAGTTGACAAGGTTAAAACAAGGGACATACGGCACTCGACACTGCTCAATGACCCCAGGTCCGGTAGTGATTAGTGTAGTTGAGTCCTTTTCGAAATCCTGTTTACATGGCTGGTTGTGTCTCGTCCGAGACCTTCGATATATGCAAAAGGATTATTTCCAATGCTTCTAATAATCTTTTTTGCCTATACCAATATAAGACCTCCTGTAAAGTTGTTCTATAAGTGGTATCTGACAGCTAGGATAATATATGTAAGGGAACACCACTAGTACAAATACGGTGTGCTCTCGTGTTTCAGGCTAGCCCGGCTTCTCAGGGTGTATATTTCTGCTATGATACTCAATCCCGATCGCATACAGCCATCTTCTATGTGGTAATGGCAATCACGCCACCGGTCCGGATTTCTGATATGAAAGGATCACTAAGTAGGTTGTTTGGTAACTTGGTACAAAAGGAATAGTCTGTTTCGCCTACTTCTTAACCAAGAAATGGTCAATGGCCTTGAGGTCGCCGTTTTCTTAATTGATAATGGCCTGTCTCTATGAGGAATCGTGCATATCTTAGCGCAATATCCATCTCATCACTATGCAATATATTACCAAAGACTTCTTTATAGCTTCAAAAAATTGTACTCTGATTGTTGTCAGGTAAATATTGCAAGCAGATGGCAACGTTAGTGATTTAGGGATCATGTTTCATGTTTCGACTACGTTTATATTGGAGATTTTTCCTAATCTCATGCTTTCGCATCAATCGGAAGCGTCGAATTTGTCAGTTCGAGGGCTCCACAAGCATAATGGTCACATTTTGTATGCAGCGGCTGAACACAACAGCTGGCATACCTTGACACAATGATAGGATGAACCATTCAAGAGGTTTTGCTCCGGGATTGATAAGACTCGAGTGCAAGTACTATGCAACTATGAGTACTAAAAATTATGACGCTGCCGTCTGTTTTATTTGCAACTTCAATATTATATAGTCATAATCTATACAGACGCTGCACAATATAACCGTGAGCGACGGTTCCTATCTCAACACCGACTATTATCTTATCAATTTCGCCAGAAGTTCCGAAACGCAGTTATACCGCGTTTAAATCTTGGATAGTATTGAAAAGGTTTTCGAGTCGTCCAGCGTTCGGTCTTGTTCTGATTCATTGTCAATACAAAGTTTGACACTTCTTCTTTCTCCTTTGCTATATCGGCATTTCCCTTCCCATGATCATAAACAATGAGCTATGGATATATCTGCTCATTTTGGATTACATTTCTAGAAGTAGAATAAAAATTTTTGATATATATATATATATATATAATATATATATATATATATATATATATAAGAATATCTATTTATACAGCAGATTTGAAGAATTCAAAAAAATGCAGACACTATGAGTGAAATGTTTCGATGTTGAGGTAATGGATGATTTCCAGCTGATGGTTGCTACGACACTGAGGACTACGGGTTAATCCGGGCTAACTTCAATTGGCGCTACCACTTTGTTCCAAACATTCGTTACGAAGCACCAAAACAATGCAAAGATCAGAAGGATGGCTTCTGTGAGGAAAGTTACGTAAGTGATGACTTGATTGCATAGATCAACAGTATTCTCTGATTTCCTGGCGGTTAGAGCTTCTTCTTCTATAATAGTGTAAAAGCTCATGAGTAGTTGGTGTGTTTCTAGAAAAAACTGGATTTCTGATTAGAAATGAACAAATGAGAAACAAGCACTCATATTTCTCACCGGATTGAATTCTTTCTTGGGACTAATGGCAATCATTCGATAGTGCAACCGAATTCGATTCCAACGCTGTGCTAATATCCTGAAAAGATCGTTTCTCTGAAACGTCACAGGTAAAATTAGCTGCAAGGCAGGTGATAAGTCGAGTCCACACGTGGGAGCCACGGGCTGCTGCGCGAATTCACGTGGGCGCCAGCTGCCACGGCCAGTGATTGTGATGCCATCATTGATTTTCGAGCCTATGAACGCGTACGGAAGTATTGTGTCAGCAGTCACGTGGCCGCCACCCACCGCGAGTAAATTGCCTCCAGATCGTCCTATCTGACACATCGGATTCACCTTATTTTACCTGCTGCGCTACAGAGAAACGGTCTTCTCAGGATATGAGCACATCATTGGAATCAGCAGCACTACGCTATTTTATGGTTACTAATAGTCCAGAGAAAGATACTATCCGGCGAGAATCATGCGCAGTTCTGTATGGAGATCACGACGCTATAAAAAGGTGCTTTGAAAAACCGGCAACGTGTGGCCGTCGCCTGAAGTCTCAGCTTTCAAATGGTTAGTAACACTGTTGTGAAAAATTTCTCTCAACCGAATAAAATCTGTTTTTCACTTGATCCCTCCTTATCAGAAAAAGCCAAAAAACATGTATTTTGATTTTGTTTTTCATTGGAAAATTATTTATAATTTCGACAAATCTCTAAAGTTCATTCCGTGGTCGCACTGCACCTACCGTGTTAGGATGTGGCTAATCCAGTGAACTTCATATCTAATTAGATCGCCACCAACTATTACCTAGCATCAGGATGAAAAATTAATACATTTTTAGATTGTTCAGCTTAAGCAAGAACAGCTTAGAGCTTTTTATTTTGTCGACGTTTTGATACATTGCTTCTATCAGGATCGCATTTATTCGCAACGATTGTCCTCAGCTCTCTCTGCGATATAGTGTTCTAGAAAAAGCTTTGTCGCTTTGAATGAGAAAGTGATTTTTTTTCATCATATATCTACACAGTCTTCAGAACTTAACTGTCCAAGGAAGAGATTCGCCTGCTGCTTCACTTCCACTACAAACTGAATGTAAACTTTTATAAGACTTATCGACATATCTGCCAGGCGTCGGGTGACGAAATTTGCGATGTTCCTACATCTCAGCGCTGGTTCCAGACGTTTCGTGAAGGAGTACCGACAAGCCAGGAGAGAAACGTCCACGCAAAGTTGATCGCCAGATTGCCGGATGATGACTGACGACTTTGATTGTAATTCAATGACGATTTGGTACAGTCTCCAGGGGACTGCAAAGAGAGTACTTCGCTTTAAATTTCTTTTTTATTCGAGCTTAACTGCTGTACAAGTAAAATGTTTTGATGCATTTTGGAAAACAACAGAGCTTTTCTACAACCTATTAGATTATCGAGACGTTAGCAGAGAAAAAAATTTCAGCGCTATCTTAGCCGTAATCATTTTCTACCTTCGGCAACAAAACGTTTCTGCTTTTCTTAGTGTTCTAAATAATCATTAGATGATTTGAAACTCAGCAAATTTCACATTGTGCCTCATTTCTGAAAAGGTCTTTTTGCTGCGCTTTAACGGAAACAATTTTCGCCGCGTTTTCGCGCGTATCTTCGCTATTCATTTGGTGAATTTTTCTCCGTTTCAGTAATATTTCTAGGTACCGTGTAGTGTAATTGTAAAAGAAACTTTGCTTAATCGTTTTGTGAGCTTAATTTTTTCATTTTCTTCCTCAATTACCAAATAACCCACTAGAGATCCGGGCCTAAGCAACTTAGAGCAATGCGCGCGAAACATTTGATCATGTACAAGAAATTTTGGACCATCAGAATGAGACGCCCTATCGGCGGCTTTCTTCGAAGCAAAGAAAAAGACCTTAAATCAAAAATTGAAAGTAGCGCGCCACATCTAAGTCGTGCTGCGCGAACGATCGCCGTCCCAAAATGAGATCACTGCAAGTGTGAAAGGTGACTTTTTTCTCTGCTTCACCACTTTCAGAGGCCTTTCTGAGCAAATTATAGTGATGAAATAGTGGAAATTAAAGAAATTGAATAATTATTAGAAGTCTGGGGAAAAAGCTTTATCCAGTGGAAGATGGGTCAAGACGCGTCAGGTGTGGAACTTAGTGGAATTTTTGTTCACAACACACTGAAGAAAACTTTTGAAATCTTCAAGGACTAACTATCACATAACTACTAAGTCTCCAAAAAGACAGAAAATCCGTTGTTCTATAATGGTTGGACATGATTATGGATAAAATATTGACATCAATCCTGTGGAAGGCTAACAATCTAAGAAGATCTGCAGCTACACTTGCATTTTGAGCAACCCTAGTTCCAATGGTAAATAGGTGAATAATGCGTAAAGCGAGCTACCCACCGTTTATTGAATGACGTGAACAAATGCCTGTTGATGCATTTTAACCTAAATGAGGCGCACCCAATTTTTTCTCGTCGAAGCAGCGAAAGAAATGATGATCTACTTATGCGTTGTGGTACTGGATCTCAGTACATATTAAAGCCACATCCTCTTGTGTTCTCTTCTCGTTCTGTCACTTTCACGTTGTCACTTACCTAACACCCAACCACTCCGGCCAAGAGCTTAAAACAACAAACACTCATGGTATGTGTTTGTAATAACAGATTCCAATGCTTACACTGCAGCTTAGAAACCGATGACGGATCGATCAATAGCTATCATGTTAGTGTGACGCTAATGTTGAGAAGATTTTTCATTTCTTGCTTGCTCACAGTGTATAAATAGAGTTTTTGAAGGAAAATTATATTCCTGATAACATTCCTTATACAGTAAACCTCAAAATAATAATATTAATCATGTATTCCTAAAAAGATCAATGTCAACAATTTTTTCAGTTCACAAAAGTGGAAACTGAAAAGGGTTGTACACTGGACTTCTGCCGGTAATTTTATAATTTGCTCTGATTTTCAAAATGTGATTGACAAAAACGTGAGAAGCTCTTGGAAATAAAGTTTGATAAAGTTTATGATTTCCCTTAAGATCGTGAAGTAAGCCTATTCAACAGTGTAATCAAGGTAAATTCACTTAAACAATATTTTGGTGATTATCTATATTGTTATTTAGAAAAGAAATTAGAGAAAGCGAATCAGAATTGAATTTGGCTTTGGAGTTGAGATGGGAGCCATGGGGTGAATGCGTCGGTAGCAGACATCTGCAGAAACGTGAAGGTCAGTTGAAGTAACATAATCATTTCAGACGCAAAAGCATGACATCATTCACATTATACACGCTGTAGAGTAGTCCTCTGGCGCAATATTATCTCCTTCACCGATTTCAATCGCTATTCTATCAATTACGTAGGAGTTTGAGCTGCCCACGCATTACATATATATATCTGCTGCTCAATCCTGCATTCCGGGTAAACCAAGATCCGCTTCCTTCTGGATTTACAAAATTATTACTAGGCATGTTGCAACTTTTCCGCTATCCGTACCCTGTTTCGACCCTTTGATAAAACGTATTTTTTGATCACTTCTGAATTTTAAGCTGTTGTCTGACAGCATAAATCAAGAGAATTAAATGGATACTTCGATTTCAAAAGGCTTTACTAATGCGCTGATACAACAAAAATGAAATTTTATTTCTCATCCAGACATTTCTCGCTGACAAGGATTTTTGCTTCAGATTTTCAATAATTGATCGATAGATCAAATTTCAAGAATTTCAAAGATGTCTTTGTTTTTTTTTAACGGACTTCTTATTGCGCTGTAACAACCAAAAAAAGATTGGGTTCCGCAAAACTGGATTATTCCCGTTATCCACACGCTATTTCGACCCTTTGAAAAAATGTATTTATTGATCACTTCTGAATTTTAAGCTGTTGTCTGACAGCATAAATCAAGAGAATCAAAATGGATACTTCGATTTCAAAAAGGCTTTACTAATGCGCTGATACAACAAAAATGAAATTTTATTTCTCGTCCAGACATTTCTCGCTGATAAGAATCTTTGCTTCAGATTTCCAATAATCAATCGATTGATCAAATTTCAAAAATTTCAAAGATGCCTTTGTTTTTTAAAAGAGACTTCTCATTGCGCTGTAACAACCAAAAAAGATTAGGTTCCGCAAAACTAAATTATTTCCGTTATCCACACCCTGTTTCGATCCTTCAGAAAAAATGTCGTTATTGATTACTTCCAAGATTTATCAAGTCGCTGAATAGCTCAAGTTAAGAGATTTCGAACGGCGTACATTTCAAAATCGCTTCATTATTACGCTAAAACAGCAGAAACAAATTTTTGTTTTTCATACAAACATTTTTCGTTGAAAAAAGCTATCTCTGTAGACTTTTAACAAGTTGTCGATAAATCAGATCTCAAGGACTCCAACAATGTACGTCGTTTGAATGGACTTCTTAGTTTTCTGTAGCAGCCAAAAAAAAATCGGGTTTCATATCCAGCGCGGGGCGTTAGTTTTGACGAAAAGGTTATGCTTGTACCATCGCCAAAATGTATCTAGACATAGCGCAAGCTTTGTTCGATGACCTTTCATACACAGGCGTTCGGTTTGTAAAGCACCATGTTTTTGGAGAAGCATGAATGCGTCTTTTTCCGTACTTGGTAAAGTACAAAGGCTCATAATTGAGGGAACTCGATGAAAACTAGTAGAAAAGATGAAAGAGGCAATCGATGTGCAGCGGACTGGTGTCACTTAATGCAAAATCTTGTTCACATGCAAGTAAAAGTATGTCGGCTTGGCGCCAATTAAGCAAAATCTTATTCACATACCACCAAAGCGTGGGGATGATTGTCGCAAATAAACCATTAGTAAGTCGATATTCTGAGAATATTTGTCGTTAATCCTTCAAATGCTCTCAACCTGTATGCATTTTAGCACACTGCTATTTGGTCAGAAAATACGGTTACCAAATTCCGGATCAAGGACTTGAGGAGGAGCATAAATGGATGGCGAAACTTAACAGCCTGTTCAATCACGAACCATTTGCATCGAAAGGAATACGCCTGTATAGGTTTGTATGAACTGTACTTGCTTGCCATAGTAGCCGTTGCTCAATTGTCGTACTTGAAGTTGATTAGAAGTGGGTGCAACAATGATCAACCGTATCGTTAGTAATTCACTGTAGACTAATGTAGCATAAAATTGGGTGTTTTGTCGTTATCAGGCAGGATTTTGATAGAGAATTTTTCGCTAGACCAGAATTTCTCGCTAGATCTTTGGCAATTGTTCAAAATTTTATCCTCGAGAATTTTGAAAATGTCGTTTGCTCTGCTGAGGTGCCTCTTTATTGCGCTAGAGCACAAAAGTACAGTTGTTTCACACGCGTCACACTTATCGCGCTTATATTCAAAATTTTCCTCTTAGACTATAAGTGATAAACCGATACCGCCAATCTCAGAAACTTTGGGAATGCAATTAAATTGCAAAAAAGCCTTTTAATAGCGCTGATGAAGAAAAAATAGATTTGTTACACACACGCGTATCTCTCGCAGGACACATCTCATTCCCTAGACTTTTAGTACGAATTCGATAACGTGAGCTCTGGCTATCTAATACTGTGCTTGTTTTCTGAAAGCACGTCATACTGCACTATAGCAATAAAAATGGTTTGAACTTTAAACAAGCCGAGCATTGCTTATCGGCTAGGGAATGTGAGTGGTTATGGGTTCGCGATTAATAGATTATGTAGGCGATTATCGCATGCGGATTGCTATTTGCTGGGCAATCCAAAACTGTTCTCCGCTTTGACAAAACGTGTAGATAAAATGTATGGCTTAGATATACGAAAATTTCCTCTACACGATCATATGCTTTTTGTGCTTAAATTGAAGGTGCTTAGCACTTTGGGTACAACAGATCACGGCACTAGCGCTGCCCTGTTATCGCGCGTTGTGGTTTCAGTAACTAGTGCTGAATGATTCAGTAACTAGTGCCAAGTGATTAGTGAAGCCAGCCATCTGTGAAAAGGTTGTTGATTTGATTCTTTAGCAACACTTTACAGCACTTTCTTTGGTGTCAATTAGTATCGAAGATTTTTCTATATACGTAATTTTTATACCAAAAATCGCTCAGTTGTTAACAATCCATATTTCAGTATATTTCTTAAGAATGTTCAAAGCCTTACCGAGGTTGTTACGCCAGAGCCATACACGTTTAGGAGGTCCCACTCCCTCGTCAGTGGCCCACGCCCCACATCAAGCTCTGCGTTGTAGCAAGGAGGGAGGCGTATGTGGTGACAGCATAGCTTACAATGACACTGTGCTGTCACCACTTTTCAGTCGATGGATCGCGAGTGATAGATACAAAATGATTCAAAGCATCGATATGCAGGGCTTAATGTGGGGCGTGGGCCACCGACGAGGTGGGCGAGACCTCCGATACACGTACATGGTTCTGGCGTAACAACCGCGGTATGGCTTCAAACATTCTTGAAAATTATATTCAATGTTTATTGCGAGGTTGGAACACAGTCCATGCTATAAATTCAGCATTTTTTTGATAAGAAGTAGATTGTTGAATAAACGGTTTGAACGAATAAATTACTTTTGTTACGGTGATATGATAACAGATATGGTGTGACAATGACGTGTTGCATATTGAACTGAAAACAAAAAACCTCTCGCGAAGCCTTGTGGTAGAGGACCAAACCATCAACCTTCTTACCGCTGTGGATGGCTTCATCACTACAATGGCTGCTCGCCACAGAGGGCAGCGAAGCGAGGAGAGCTTCATACTTTGTTATAACCAAAGTGTTAGGCCTAGGCTCAACTTCAAAATTAATTACTGTTTTGTTTGGTTATATAAAAAGAAAATAGAAGGCCTAAGCCCTAGAACGGTAGAACAAAATTTGTTTTACAAATCTGAAAAAGAAATCCTTAAAATCTCTTCAAAGTGGAGAAGAAATACTGAAATAAATTATTAAAATCCGCACGATAGCTCGACGTTTTTGAAACGCAGCTTCACAGCCCATGGAAAAGTCTCATTAGGAACCAAGCACACTTTATAAATTAGTAGGTTTCTGGACTTTTCGTAATATAAGCTTCCGAATGATGACTGGTAGTTCAGTGGGAAGTCTTGGTGCATCGAAAAAGTCGTTTGCAAAAATTCCTGCTCAGTAACGGAAAAACCTATAATGATGCTCTTGATCGCATTGGACAGATATCACACCATAGACATGAGAGTGACGATAGATGTATTGAAAAACTCAGTAAGAGTGGCGGACATAACATTATTTCAAATAGTGATTTATGCTTTCAACACACATGTTAGCATTTTTCCGAATGGTATCGGTTCAAGGGCGCCAAAAACAGTAGTGATGGAATATTAGTAGCAACAAAAGCAATAAGTAATCATGTGAGAAACGCTTTAGTTAGTATGTTGCCCATATGTGAGCTTGACACAATATTTTGGAATTGGCACCAAATCTATCGGCAAGCTCACACCCAAAAGGAAAAGCTGATGACCACCTGTAACGAAAAACAAACTGCAAAAGATCTCTTGGAGCTACCTCAAACTCCCAGAAAAATGAATTCGAACAATATCAGTTGATATTCTTAAGAAGTGCACTATACCTTTCGTTCGTGTCTTCGGTGTTAATGTCACCTACATGGAACATATGGGACTTTGCTGCCGCACTGGTTTGCTTCCCATTTAGTTTCCTCATATAAGCGAATTCGCCCTCGCCCAAGGTGATCTAACAGGGCGCAAACTGATTAGTAAATCAAAATCTCCTGAACGAGGCTAACATTTTGCCCTCTAAAAATTTTCTGCAATCCAGTAGACACATATAGTTCTTTGCCACTTATTCTACATTATGGGGTATTGGAGGCTGAAAGCCTGACTAAGTTCAATGTCGATAGCGAATACTTAAGCCAAACCATTTACGGTTGGCTGGTGAAGACAGATGCGGTGTAGCGTAGTAAAAGTAATGGCGAAACAGGCGTCAGTAGTGCAAGGGACAGGGTACGCGTTCCGGTATAAGAGCGAAATGAGGGTCCGAGTTCCGTTTGAGGCAAAAGCTTTGCAGATCACTCTATAACAGTGAGTTTATTCTATGGTAATAGTTTTCTTAGACATTGGGACCAACTTCCATAGAAAATAGAAAAGTTTAAAGGAATGATGAGCATACCTGGTTTTTACACGTAATAAATTCAGTTCACTGCTAGCTTCTCTATTTGTGGACGAGAACGTTATGAAGAAATGTCATTACCAGACGAAGAGGGCACAAGTACGGTGTTTACCCAAAACTTCATTCTGCAACAAAATTTTTCCCAAGTGACAACAGTAAGACTATTTTAGAGATTTTGAATACAGTCAAATGATTTATACTAAGTTAAAGACCTGGGCTTGTTCAAGTTATGGTTCAATAACTCCGAAATCTTATAGGAAATTAACACAAAAGTCCATGGTACTGGTGGCATGAAGTGGAGAAAATCGCTTAGGTTACAGATTCTTTGCAAAAAAATTGTTAATTGCACTGTATTTGCTCAGATGTTATCATTAGTGTCAAAGGAGTACTTCTTGCGCTCGTTTTATCGCTTCACAGTCGTTTTATAAAAAAAGTGAAGCGCTACGCTACTGCTTGGGTGTCTATTGTCTTCTGCTCAACTAAGGTATGGAATATCATCTAGGCGCATATTTTCTGTAACATTGGGATAAGAGTGCATCACACTCGCAGTTCTTCACGAAAAACATTTACTAGCTTCTCCTGTTGACTGAAATCAACATCCTCATGATTCCAAGTTTTTTAGCCTCAATAGAATACTTTACGGAGTAGCTAAAGAGTTTGAATCACCGTTTTCTTGGAAAAGACTAGGCAGCTTGTCAAAAAACAGGACACTTAGCCAGTTAAGTGATTAGATTCTAACTTCGCAGTACCAAAATTCTTATGAACGGAACGAAGAGCGTAGTACAGTAACGCATATCGCGTCTGCTTGCACAGTGATCATTCCGCACGCATTTCAAAGCCTTTCACTCCAAAATGTCCAACTCCGAAAAGAGGCAATTGAACAAGTCATTGTGTCATTTAGATTACATGCGGAAGTCCAGCTTAAGTAATCCCAACTATCAATTTTGTTGCCTCATTCACACTTTTTAAAACATTTGCAATACAAATAAATAGAAATCCGATGGCCGACTGGCTAATGATGCTCAACGCGGAGTTGATCCCCCGCCTCGACCCAACACTCTCTGGCAATCACTGAACGAACGTCTTACGAGAACGCCCTGGTCTAGCTATCCACGAAATCGCAAGATGTGCCCGACCAGAATCTATGACGTTCGTAAAGACAATGAAATTCTTAAGCAAGCGATGTAAACGAGGAAAGGAATCAAATGGTAGAAGTACCGAGACCTACACAATAAAAAAAGACTGTGACGGGTCAATTGAAGAAGTGAAAGAAAAGGCATTTGTAGTACAAATTAAATATTGGGCAAGAGATTTGGGGATTCTCACGGAAGAAAAACGTTTTTCAGGTGGATAGAATATGGCGCCTAATTTTGCGTACAATGGTTGGGCATTACAAAGGCGGAAAATTCAACCACACGATGGTCGAAGTGGACGAGGACGGCGACGTCGTCCAAAATCCGCCAACATTTCGCCTCACAAATCCATTTCACGCATGCATGACGTGAGTTTATTCTTCAATCACTCTGCTCATACCAAATCACTCAAATCGTTCGGTATTTCTTCAGCTAGCTTGTGTTTACTGAAGACATAAGTTGCCGCCAAAGCTTTTCCCTAATCTTCTCCACTAGCACGATTGCTATCATTGATTCGCCAAGTTACCAATCTTCTTATATTCGTGCATTTTCTAGACACAGTCATTATTTATACAAGAAAAGCTCGAAGATTAAAGAATATCTTTGTCAGTCACTCCATTGGTAAATTCAACTAACCGACATGAGATGCAGTAACGCGCACACAGATCCTGGCCAAAAACTTCATACTGAAGGAAGCATTTAATGGCTCCGCATGATTAGAACCCAAATAAAGGCTTTTGTTAGATTTCAGGTACGACTATAACAATGAATCTCGCATAGAACATTTTGTTGGTACATATATGACAGAAACTCGACCATGTACAACAGAGAATGCACAGAAGCCATAGCATGAAATCATTCTCTAATAAATCTCTCAGTGTTCAAGTGTTCAGTTAACGAACATCGATTAGTGATTTATTCAATAAATATCTTTTTAGACTATGGAAGAATCATTGTGAAATCATTTTATTTGACCGCCTTTTGAGGTGGTATGATGCTACAATATACCCAATGATGTAGAGTGGTGTGCAAAACTGTTTATGTCAACCGGGATTCGAACCCAGATTTCGCTCTATGCAGGAGCGCGTGCTGAACCGCTGCACTACCGACACCCATTTTTGCACCAGTTTTGACACCAAAGAATCAATGTCTTATTTTCATAAGACAAAAGATACTGCAATTTTGAATAACGTGTAAAGCAGTGCAGTGTGCTGCCTTTGTGCGCATGCAGTCGCTGCTAGAAATGGTAACTTTCTACGAGAGCGTCCTTCAAGCCTGAATTGGTGTCGATTGGTAGTTTGGCGACATAGCTCGTTAATGAAAAGCATCAACTTTTCTACGATTTTCTTATATGCATGGAATCACCTACCAAACCGAATCTGTTAACGTAAATTCATGAATGATGTTCTGAAGAAAAAACTAAAGGGGTATAAAACGCAATGGTCAGAGGTGCCTGCATTACCACGTAACTGTCGGTTCAATCCTGTGCTCCGAGCTCAGAAAGGTTTTCATTCCTATAGGCTCCGTAAACGGTTTTTAGATTTATCAGGGAGGTTGACAACAGTCATTTGACACTTCAGTAGAACACTGTAATTCATTATATTTATTGAATATGTACTCAGTTGCCTCTGGGGAGCCGTGACCGAGTGGTTGTGATGCTCTTCACGGAGCGCATGGAGCCGAGCTCCACCCCTCAACTCTCTCCGGCAGTCAGTAACGAACATCCTATGGAATGCCATAGCCAGGCTACCCTCGAGATTGCAAGAAGCTTTGCTCAATCGGCATTCTAAGCCGTTCAGAAAGAAGACAAAAACGAGTTAAATGCGAGTTGTACGAGTACTGATTACTCAACACGTAGGGATATCCCAGAAATTTGCTAATGTAAGTGGTTCGGAATCAATTCAGTATATCTCGTAACTTTATTCGAGCCAACATGTCATGTGGTCTAATATAAGGGCTGACTTATAGAGCCCGATACATGTATTTCAACCTTGACGGTCTTATCAGTCCGGCGGTATCCTTCTCGTCTTCTGCCAATCCTCTCGGCGCGCTCAGTCTCTTATATTAAGAGTAGGCAACGTTGATTTGAGCGATTTGATTTGGGCGTAGTCTTAAGAAAACACTCTAAACGAAAACCAAAATTTTAGTGTTCATGGTAAGCGATGTAAATGATCATCATCAGTCATGTACTGCACGTTTTCATTGATTCACACGATGTTTTAGCATTCTTCTTCCTCACTCACATCGCCTACATTCTTCGTCGAAACGACCAATGAAGTTTCACAAAACTGGATATCATAGCTTTTTTGATTACGGAATCAGACTCCATGTATTTTCATGAGACAAAGTTTCTATACACGCTTCTTGCTATCCCTCTGTGTTATGTAAAACAAATGTAGTTCTACTCCATCGAAGTATCATTCGCAAATAGTTTCATTTGTACAACACGGTCAATGGTTATGTTGTAACTGTACAGCTTAAGGTGAGCACTTTATTCAGACAAATCGATTCGATGGTTAACACTGGCCATCATTATTTAACTAATTTAAGGTTTTTTTGCGAACCATCAGGCCAACTAACAGAGATAATAGCTTGGATCACTTAATTTTAATTACTTCATTCTTTTACAGTACCCAATAAAATCAAATTATCAGAAAATATATAGAGTACTAGTATATCTTACATCACCATAGTAAGCACAGTAATCGCCGTCATATTCCACAGCCGGCTTTTGTAAAAACTTCAGGGTTTCACACTTAGTAAGTAGAAAAAAATGCGGTAGCAGAACGTCTGATTTGTCCGAAGTTAATCCATTGTGCTATGATTTTTGCAACTTTCTCATTTGCAATAAGCTTTCTAGCAGTACTGTGAAAACTAATGTTACGATAGTAGTAGTAGTAGTGGTGGTAGTAGTGGAAGTAATAATTGTAATATTGTACCTTTATTCAGAACGCTTTTTCAGGACCACGCTCAAATTTCATTATGTTTCATAATTATTATTTGAGCCGACATGTCATGTGGTCTGCTAATGGACTCTTCTACAACCCCATTATCAACAACATGACGTGTTGGCTCAAATAATGATTGTTAAATGTATTGAAATTTGAGCGTAGTCTTAAGAGAACACTCGAAATAAAGGTATCAAATTATAAAAATATCAGTCAAAAGCAGTCGAGTGCAAAACACTGTAATTTCGGTGATAATTTCACTTGACTTAGACTGTAAATCGTTCGTTTTAGCTACCTCTTTATAGGAACAGTCACGACTACCGAGACGATTGGCTGAAAAGGCTGAAAGACGGCGGGTTCTGCCCAACTGACTGGACTTTAAGTTGGAAACCCATGTATCGGGCTGTACAAGAGCACATTACCTATAAAGAGTTAATAGCAGTTCGATAGTGTAAATTTCAGCGATTTCAAGGATTTAGTTTATTTTTGGAGAGGACTCCCGAAAAAGCTATGACATTGAAAGAATACTGGGTTTCACACCTTAAAAGGTAGGATTTTGTGACATTTGCGCCATTTCACCGTGCCTTTAGCAACACAACTAATTGCGAAACGCAATTTACTTCTGACTGCCACAGTACATTGAAGGGTTTCTTTAAAAACAAAACTTTTATAGAAATGGTCGAAATTTAAGCTCTCGAAAGATTATCAAAAGTCTAGCGAAAAAACTTTGTTGGGCGAGAAATAATTGAATGTGATTCTTAGTGTTAGAGCGTATTAAGGAAGCCATCTAAAAATAGAGCATGCCATCGGATTTTCGAAATTTGAGCTATCGAATGGTTATTATAACTCTGAAAACAGAAAACGCGATTTTCGCAAGAGTCAAAACAGAATGCGTCCATCAAAATGATTCAAATTTGCGAAAGCTATTTCTTTGACTGTTACAGCACTGCGAAAACTCCTTTTTGAAAACAAGTACATCGTTGAAGTTGCTGAGATTTACCCTATCTAATGATTATTAACTGCTTAGAAAAAAACCTTTATCGGCGAGAAATATTTGAATGTAAACAAAATCTTCTTTCAACTATTACAGCGAAGGAAATAGGCCATTGAAAGACAAACATATGTCGTTTAAATGTACTTGATTTTAGCTATCGAATGATTATTGAAACATTTCACAACAATAAAAAATACATTTTTACCAACGACCTCAAAGAGGGTGGAACGGAAAGGAATCGCTACAGCTCCATCTCTTCTTCTCATACCGCAACTATGAATAAAAAATCAAAACGAAATTACGCACTGGTCTGAGAAATGGGAATAAAGTAACCGTTAATCGAAATAAAATATTGATAAATTTCGACGAAATGGGATCGCATGCAATAATCAACTCTATTTTTGAAGAACTATTCATTGTATTCTAACCAGTGTAATGAATTTGTGTATTATGCATTAAAGTATATGAAAAATGAAAGAAAATAAAGGATAGAGTGAATTGTAAGCAAAAATGAAATACTATAGAATTGTTCGATAGAGGTTTCAAATCAAATATAAATACTGTTTTTTTTAGTTGATGTGTTGCTAAAGGCACGGTGAAATGGCGCAAATGTCACAAAATCCTACCTTTTAAGGTGTGAAACCCAGTATTCTTTCAATGTCATAGCTTTTTCGAGAGTCCTCTCCAAAAATAAACTAAATCTTTGAAATCGCTGAAATTTGCACTATCGAACTGCTATTAACTCTTTATAGAAAAATCTTTGTCCAGCATGAAACATTTGAATGTGAAACCAAACTTTATTTCGACTGTTACAGCGGAAAGAACAAGCCATTTGAGAAACAGAATATACCGCTAAAATTTACTTAATTTCATCTATAGAACGAATGTTAATAATCTAGTGGAATAAGTCTTCTGTAGAAAAAACCAAAGGCTCACGAGCGCAATACTTGAAATACGGTTGCATGCGACACAAGTTATTTCCAAAGGTAGGGATTTGCCAGATAGTTGAGCGTTATTCTTATATATTTACGCTTAGAAAAGTCCCATTAATAATAATTCAAGGTTTTCCATCAAAAAAATTTCTAAGAAACTAAATCTGAATATATAATCCCAAAAAATCCGCTTTGAATTGAAAAAACTGGATTGCGATTGCAAACGTCATCTTCTATTTTTCATTATGACGTACTGTGAAATTATTTTCAAGCGACGAGCTCAGCATTAAACTCAGAATTTTTCGAGCTATCTATTAACCACAAAAAATCAAGAAGGTATGAGAAAATGCACAGCAAGAGCTGGGAATATAATCCTTTTCGCAAATATATGTTTTTTTTTCTTTTGGAAAAGGAAAGATTTTAGGCACCATTGTCGTTAATATTGCTGAAATCATTCATGCAGGATTCTCATCAGTGATGTTTTATCGCTTTTTGATGCCAATGTTCTTCTGAGAGCTTTATTAACCCTAACTGTCTTGGAGCATACACCACACTTCGTAGCCCGTCCGAATGGCCTTTCAGCTTAGGGTCATATTGACCCTTATCGTCTGGAAGTGATATAGGGTGTTTTGAAAAGCGTGCGACGTAGGGCTGTAGCCACAAGTCTCAGCTTTCCAATGGTTACTAACACTCCTATAAAAAAAACCTCTCCGGCGAATGAGACCGGTTTTTCCTTCTCCTTATCTGAAAAATTTCTCGGAAAGGTCAGGGGCTCGAGTCTCGTTTGACGTCAAACTTCTGCACAATACTCAACATCGCCGGGTATATCTATAACATCCTACCCTAAAAAAGCTGTCAGATAAAAAGAATTATTGTTCACAATAAATTGGCAAGTCATCAACAACTTTCATGTAATGCCTATGGAGTGTACGAGTACTCTTTTGAGACCTATATGGCAGGTGATTCTGCATTGTCTCTTCGTGGAATATCGTAATTTGGGGGAGGCTGAGCAAAAGGCGTTGATTTGCTTCTCCTGAGTCAGTCGAGGCATTCGTCACATTGAAGTCTTATTGCTTACAAACTCGTCTGAAAATAGAACCTTCAATCCAAAAGCTGAATTCTGTCTTAGACAGAAATCTTAGATCGTATTGACACGTCTAGATCGAGGCTTCAGCAGAAAGACACGCTATTAGCATTTAAAAATTTTTAAAAATCTTATGGTGATAGCCAACTTTTGCAGAATCCAGACTTCTATTGGATAATGAAAGCGAGAGTTAAACTAAGTGGAAGTGCTGATATGGGCAAAATTTGTGACACTGAATTCGAAGTAGAGAAGACAAAAGATAATATGAGTAAAGGTACCCAATGGTCGATTTATCCTCAGGTGGGCAAGTCATAAAGCACGAAACCAACGTTGTATGTACTTATATTCACGTTAATATTGAGTTTGTTCAAATACCTAGAGTGAAAGAAATTCTAGTAATGCATCTAGGCGGATTGTGTACTACAACTTCATGCCAGCTCAACAGTTTTCCTAAGCAAGAGATTAGCAAAATCCATCACTAAAATATAGTTTATTATTAGGTCATTTAGTCATTCATTCTTGCAGTCATTTGTTCATTCATTTATTTTTGATCCTAAACTGTACTAGCCTCTCTTTTTCCCTGCGTTTTTTACGGTGCTTCGACAAATTGAAATCATACAGCGATCTGCCCTCTTCGAAACAAATATCGTGTGAGAAAAGAATCACAGCGGCCGTGAAAATCGTGGTCCGGTGTAATTATCGTATTCGTGAATAAGAGAACATCCAGATAACAGTCGTGGGGACTCGCATCCGATTACTAACCGGTCAGCAATCCCGAAATCTGACGTGCAAACGCAATCAACCAATTCTCTCATTTACTTTGCAAAGGAGGAAGTAAAAACGTTGGCGAATCACGATCGGAAATCACTAGATCTTGGAACGAATAGTGAAGTCTATCATGCTAACTGCCCTTCAAAAAAGAACTTGAGTAGGCTTGCATGGCTGATTGAATTTTTTATCGAAATTAAGACAAGTGTTTTTCTAAATTACATATATGGATAAGGGCATGTTGGTGACAACATGGAAGTAACAGTGAGAATTTTGAGGTATGAGACTGAACGCAGGCTACAAAACCCTCGAGACTTTTGGATAAAATTTGATAGCCCAGGGTTGAATAGGGGAAGAGAATGTCTAAACAGCACAAATGATATGGCCCCTCACCTCAAGTTATTTTCTAAATCAGCTACAGTCCGGTGACCTTTCTCATACAATAGTCAATCAGTGCGTATCATGTAATAGCTAATTATATAAAGTGATTTGGCATTGGATTTTTTTCTAGATATAGGAAATTCGATCAAATATTCAAATCGATATGATACACTAGGTCTAGGCCCTGATGAAAGTGAAGTAACCGAAACGTTAGTCATCAAATTTGACTATAATATAACATTTTCACTCCAGTTTTCTTCTTGAAAATGCTAGTTTGGAATCGCATAGAACTACAATTTATCACAATGGATTCGTAAAGTTATTCATCCCACTGTCCGCTCTAAAGCTCTGTACAACTTCGTGGAATGATAGCATTTATGGCTTGATGATGAACTGACAGCACACCAGAGAGCAATTTTGATCAGTCAACTCATGCTTAGGAGGTGGAGAAAATAGCAGTTAGTGATGTGTTGTATAAGGATGCAAGGATGTTGAACTCGGCATCGGTTCGATCCCTCCTCCCAACCTTTCTTACAAAAAATCAAAAAAGCCTTGAGGAGCGCCTTAACCCGGCTATCCAAGATTGCTTGAGGTATAGTCTCGAAGAAGCTGAATTGCAGGATCAGCAGCCAAAGCAACACGTGAAGAAGTATTCGAAGATTTTTGTGACTATGAGGAAGCGATTAGAGTACAAAGAGTGTTGGAATTCGCTTATATGACGACGGGTCGTGTAAATTGCACCAACAACAATGTGAAAATCAGTGATTAAGCCTTGAACCTTTTCCGGCAATCGAATTAACGTTTTACGCGATATGTCCCTACAGCACAGATACGGTATGGTCGATACGGTAATCGATATTGTGGATCGTTTCCATTATCTTGCTCCAGTTCTAGAGCTTGCGGGAAAATAATTTTTCCGCTGATTTTCGAACCCTCAGTAGACATTCGGTATTTTTAAGCTCAAAAAATTCGGAAATGTACTATGTTTTCGAATTTGAAGCGACTTTTTATTGCGCTGTAACATCAACAATGAAATTGTGTTTCTCATCCAAACATTGCTCTCTGTGCAAAGTTTTTCCTCTAGATTTTAGTAGCCATTCGATAGCTCACATTTTGTGAATTCCACTTGTGCATTTCGTTTTCTAAAAAAAATTTTGCTGTGCCGTAACACTCTAAAGAAGATTGGGTTTCGCAATTCAGATCATCTCCGTATTCAACACCTTATTCGATCTTTCAAGGAAGACTTGTCTTTTGATTTTTTGAGTCTTAGCAGTTTTCTAATGGCTCATCTTGGAAATGCGAATGGTTTATTTTCAAAACGACTCCCTTGTTATGCTGTAACAGCGAGAATGTTGATTTTGAGAAGATTTTCTAGCGCGCTGTAGCAGTCAAAAGAATGTCAAGCTTGGCTCAGCGCAACATTGGCACCAAACTACAGCGTTTCGCAGGTATGTGGAAACGGATTTCTTAACGTAGCCGCCAAGCCACCACGCCTTTTGCGGTGCCAAATTTGCAAAACTCAATTTTCTTCTGATTATCACAGAGCACCAGTCCCTTCAAAAATCAAATACAGTTGAATTAGCGAGATTTAAGCCATCGATATATTACTAAAACTTCAAAGGGAAGGCTTTATTCAGAGAGAAATGTTTCCTTGAGAACACAATTTTATTTTTCTTGTTATGGCGCAGTAGAAAAGCCGTTTTAAAGATAAAATGCAGTTGCAAATTTTTTGGAGTTTGGGCTATAAAATGAGATTCAGACTTCAAAAAACCACCGAAGACTACCTTTTCTACGGTTGTGGAGCTGGAACCGGATAATAAAAAAGTATCCGATATTGTCACAAAACTCTACTTTTTATGGTGGGCACTGTGTTAATTCTGTGTAAATGGTGAGTAATTCTAACGTTTCATGTGAAAAAGATGTTGAAAGCAGATGCAAAGAGCTTCGAACTTGTTTGCATGTAAACTTAATGGCTGGTTTCAATAGAAAATGCTGAATATGTTGGATAGATGAGATTTTGCTTGCAATCCAGACGTAGTCTTCTTAAATTATTCTCAAGTCGCCTCCAAATGCGTGTGTGTATCGTTCTTGTTAAGTAGAAAACTCTGCTCTAATTCATGATAAAGTTTACATTGAACTAAAAGTATTACCTAACACTTATTTTGCTTTGGCTAGAAACGGATAAAAGTAGCCAGCTTCTCAGGAGCATAGAGAACCTCGATGGTCAATGATTTTTGGAGAAAGCAACAGCGCTGGGAAACCTCAAGTATTTCGTGGGCCCTCAACATTGTTTATCACTCTATATCATCAAGAGTAAATTGAAATTTTTTCCAATTTTGTTGCAATTCATGGCTGTAGATATTTTTCACTAGAAACGATGAGGGTAGGAGGAATTAATGAGAAACGTAATAGTGAAGATAATGGTAAACCGAGAAAACCATTGAGTCCGATTTAAATCTCCAGATTATCAAGCGTGCAGCTCATACTGCCATGATTTTGAACTCTTTATAAGAGTGGAAACCAGGTTTCACTGTTTTTTTCTCTAATTACTGGTACCAGGTTGAGGAAAAGTTTTTAACATCCGCGAAAACAGATTTTGTCTGATACACACAGTATCGATTATCGTAAATTTATGATGAACTATCAAGATTATTTCCACGATGAAACTCCCACCGCATCGCTAGCTATAGAATCTTCAAATTGTAATGTATTTTGAAGTAAAACCCGCGATGACTTGTCGAAAGCGCGTCTGTTTGAGTAAGACAGTAGCAAACCTCACACCGTCAACGAAGACTAAGGAAAAGTTTGATGCACTAGGAGACGAAGTCTCGCCTCACGCAGCCTACGATCCAGATGCTGTGCCGTCCGAATATAGCATTTTCCGCTCAATGGAACAATTCCTGCGTGGATGCCGATCCGAGACATTTGATAGGTTGATGAGGCATATCAGGAGTTTTTTTTTGAATCAAAGTTCCAAATAATGCAGCGTCTCGAGCAGATCCGGAAGATTTCAGATCGCTGGCGAGAGATCGTAGGTAATGATGGTCTTTACTTTGAAAAATTATTGTTGCTGCTTTTAATTAAATTTATGTATAACTTTGGATTTTGAGAGGGTGTTAAGGAACCTTTTCCTCAACCTAATATGTTCGAATGACCCATATTTCCTTTTGCATTATTGCTCCACTCAATTTTTTTCCATTTAAAGTCGAGTTACTGCCAAAGGCTGCTGTATGTTGAAGAATGTTCTAATAGCTGTAGCTAAGGCTATGAAGCGTTGAGTTTTACACAATATAATCGTATAAAGGGGCTTCCAGCCAGTGATGTCTTGATGGACACGTTATGCATTGACCGGTTACGACCACGCTGCAGGCGTGGCTATTTGCGAAAGTCTGCTGCGAACTCACAGGTAGGATTTCTTAAGCAGATCGTCACTGAAGATGAGTCCCTGGTCTTCTACAAGAACAACACAGCCCACACCTATAGCCTGCGTCGCGGCGAAGACCCACCTGAACGCCCACTTTCCATTTTCGGAAAATTATATGCTTGTTTGGTTCTCTGGAAATTGGCAGATCATGCTGCCAATGAGAACTGCTTCACAACAAGCAAGCAATCAATGGTGATGTTCAACGGTGTGGATCCGTTCTGTAAGATAGCGGCAGTAGTACGGGAGAAGCGTTCACAGAACGGCTCATTGCCGCTTAATTTATCAAGATGACATTCGACCTCGCAAACTGCAAAGTGGATTCGTCGATTTTGGAGGAAATGTGTTGGACCGGTACCAAACAAATCGTATAGCTCCGATATTACTCATTTGGAATACCATCACTTCTGCGTGCTGAAGCAATATCTACGGGAGAAAAAAACCAGGGATTGCAACTAGTTCAAATGCGACTTTACAGACTTACTATTAGTCGCCAGCTTCAATCTTTTTTAAAGGAAGACATCCATTCATTGCTCAGCAAATGTTACATATCATTAATCAGAAGGTGACTGTAATGTTTACTTATTGATAGTTTTAGATTAATGGCAACTAAATTAAAGAAGTGTTGAAATGCGAAAGACATTAAGGAAGGCTCCAACATATTCAATTTGAATGATATTATCTCAACACTTCAGCATTTTTGATAAATTTTGGTAAAGGACCAACATTATTTTATCACAGCCTATTTTGAAATGAGGATTTTGGTCATTTACGTTGTATGTTGGATTTCTAATTCTCACAGGCCATGTCAACAATGGAAGTCAGTCGAAGTCACTTATTCGAACCACCCAACCCTGCGGAAATTGACGAAGTGCTTGCTGCGAACAAAATTTTGCGCATCTCGAAGAAGACGGCTCACGAGAGGCGCAAGATTTGCGCCTTACGCAGGATGAGAAAGTCTATGTTGACGAGCAAGACTACATTTAAATCACCGTTATATGAGAAAAGCTGAGGCTGCTAGTGCCGCATTCCTCGAACAGGAAATTTTGGCCAATGACACCGATCTGTAGCTCTCTCATGGGTTCTTTGAATGCACTACTTCACCTAGTTGCAGCACTAATCAGTTATCAACCACACAAAATCCGGTTGCTGTTCACTCTTTTGGAAGTTGGAAGGTAACTGCATGGTCGTCTTACACTACCTACTCTCTCAATGTTTCTTTGGTTTATTTCCAGGATCCATTAACTCGCGAAGATTCTAGTGGTGACTGCGCAACATACACTCGAGTCACTCAGTTTCCATAGTGTTTCAAATCAACTGATTAATTATTGAGTAAAAATCTGAACGTATATACATGATCTTCCAACGGCGAAATGGTCTCAACCACGTGTTCACCATTCAGTGTCTGGTCGCATTCGAACACATTTCCAACTGACTCTGCAGCTCATTTTCGTCAATGGAGGATTTTGACCTTTTGTAATATCGAGGCTGGTGTTTTTTTTCATTGATGGACAGAGAATCTTTAGAGTCAGCATACTGCTAAGTCACTGCCGTTGATGGAACTTAAAGTGTTGGACAATCGCTGTTTAATCCCTGATAGACGTGTGATACAGTCGCCTCGATTCGCAGCACCGTAAGATGACTGCATACCCGAGATCACATGATTACTTGAGATAAGTTCATGATGCACAAAATTAGTGTTCTTATTTTTCCAAGTGTATTTATTAGTATGGGCGTCAGTAGTGCAACGGGTTAGAGCACGCGCTCCTGATAGAGTGAGGTGCAGGCTCGAGTCCCTCCTGACGCGAAAGTTTTGCACACCACTCTACATCACTGTGTAAATTTATGAAATCTTACCACAGCTAAAGCGGTTAAGTGAAGTAATTCCATTTTGTAGTAGTTTGGTGATCCCGAGATGATGGAAGGCTTTGTTGCCCTGGATGCCTGATCGGACCAACGACTATATGTACATATTTTCAAATTTTCTGAAAATTGCGCGAAATTTGCTTCTCAATGCCATCTATTCACAATCTCGTTCTTATTGTCTGACTGGGAATGATCCGGCTCTTTTGCTTTTTTGTGAACTTTCGCCTCATGAACTTTCCACCCTTACAATACATCACAATTACGGTCGCGCTAGATAACTGCCCTCACCCGTCTTGTCCTCGTCCCGGTCCAAACATCACTCCCTTTTCTTTTCCTCCTCCTACTACCTTACTAATGTCCCACTGACTAACTTTCTCTTTCCTGCATATTTCGTCATATCGGCATTGTTCGTTTTGAGAATTAGTCTATAGAAGTGTTTTGGTAATTTCTCCCTGTGAACTGCTTGCTCATCGTAAGCATAAGTGAACAACTTTTGCACAGCTCATCGATGGACTGTTTTTTTTTTCTAAACTTTCAATAACCTTCTGCTTTTTCGTATGCTTTCCTGCTCACTCCGAAAGGTTTATTTTTTAATGTAGACTTCTATGTAATCTCTACAGGATCCACACAAGTTCAAAATATTGATCATTTCCAAGTTTGAGTCAGCTCACCTCAGCTCATAATGAACTTTTTTGATGGTCATAAAATTTAAAGAAATGAATAGCTCTTTGATTTCTTAATTAGCGATCACGAAGATGATAGCAGCAAGATCAATTCAATGCAATTTATTCTAACATATCAACAGCTTTACCCTCTTCACCTCAAGAGGAAGTGTCTTATGAAACACGCGGGACCTCACGCCGTAACTGACGCCGCTTTTTTGACCTGAGCCAGGCAATTCCCAATCCATGTGGAACTGTATGTGTCTCCTCTCCGTTAAATAACTGGAGGACTTCAAAAAAGCAGAATGGTGATTGCTTCCGAAGTTTCAAAAGGACTTAGTGAGTAGATAGCGTTCTAAGATGTCCCTCCCAAGCTCTGCAGAAGGTGAAAACGCCGAAATGTAAGCCATTGTTGTTGCATTGAATGAACACTGTTTAACTTTTTTTCATCGCTTATCCCTCCTTCGCTGTACAGTATGAGTGAAATGCAACCATAAAATTCTGAAATACGAGCGGAACTTGAAACGTGACTTGGCTTCAAACTCGCGGTAAACCTTTCTTAGGGTGCGCCTGTTACCCACTGGACTTTTGAGGCTCTTGTTTTGCCTTTTCTAATACCGTTGATAGTTGGTTGCTGATAATACCGATACGGTCAAAGTATGGCTAAGAGAAAGAGTTGATATTCATTTGAGATTCAAGGGCTCGACGGCAGGATTGATTAAAGAGCCGGATGGTTGTGTGTAAGACATGATTCCACAAATGAAGTCACATCTAGTTCCGACTTTAGCTCGCATCTCAGAATTAATGTAGTTGGACGAATGTTGTTTTTAACAACCTCGTGTTTGCTCATCAGGAAGAGAGTGAAGTGTTCATTTGGCCTTTGTCGTCATTTCCTATCCTGACATAACATTTGGTCTGACACACTTCTTGAATGGCCTCTTCTGTAAAATGTTTCTATTTCTCCTTATTTTCTCATTGGCTCCTATTCACTCTTCTTTTTATTTGACCTAAGTCAAATTTGCAGTAATAACAAAGTCTATTCATTGAATTATTCGCCCAATTATCCGATTAACAAGCCATGCAAGATTTTTATTAGTGGAAGTTCACTTCATGAGCTTGGAGAAGAATTTCCGTTTGTTTGAAGCCTTTATCCACAGCGAGGTTTTTCCTATGATCAAAAGATAGTTGGTATAATCCGCAATGTAAATATACAGCGTATTTCCTAAATGACTAGATTTATTCTTGGAAGTTAGAAAAATCGTACCGTGGTCTATGAGACGGTCGACGAGATGAATAGAAGCGTGCGCTTCGATTATAGGAAAGACCGCCTAGTTCCAGTACAAATTCTCGACTGAGCATATTCTAGTTTGAAAATGGCACTAATCAAGCGACTGTACGGTTTTAGATTATGATTCTATCAAGTCCATTGAAAAATTCATATCCTGCTGGGATGGAATACGATAACCTTCCTCTCGTTCATAATTTATCATCATTTTTATGGCATTAATAAGCCGTAAAAGTTTTTTGTCATTCAAATCTCTTTATGAAACCCCGTATTTGATAGTCAAATGATACAATTACCCTTTTTTCCTATAAATAAGAGAACTGCTTGGCTAATAAGTCGAAAGATCAAAAAATGCAGCCTGGGAATCACTGCATCTTTAAGTTTTCTTTCTATGTTTCAAAAAATGTCAACATTGCAATCTTTGGGTTTCAAGCTGCTTTATCTATGCTTATCTTTCAAAGCGATGATCGTTCAGAGCATGCTCTGGCTCTGATCTGAAGTGTTTTTCTAAAGATGCTTCCAAATATCCGTTACACTTCGTATGTTCAAGTGTTACTTACTTGAATACAATCTAACTCAGCCGTACGTTTCATTTGTTATTCTGTGGATCATCCATGTATCTGCGACGAATTGAACCCCCTTTGATATTCACCGATGAATGATCAGCGCCAATCAATTTGATAAAATGCTAAAATCACATATTCAATACCGTAAACATTTTACAAATGAGGATAAATGAACATGGTGGATTTTCTCACGACTGAACAACACGAATAGCAAAATAGTCGCGTTCTATGGAGCGATAACACTATTCGATTCTCTTGCATGCTTTCAGTGCATGTCGATTGATGACATGTGTTATCAAGCTATTTAGAAGAGCAAGTTGAGTACATAGACGATTTCTTGTACAAATTATGACACTTTGAAAACACCGTCATTCAAAATAAATCCTTTCACCTAAATATTTGGAACAGATTTCTTCTTCTGGGACCAAGACGTTCTACTCGATGCTGTTACAGTAGTTTTGAAATTCATCATACTTGAGTCGATAACGGTGATTTATTGAGCCTCGTTCTCTGCATATCGATTATTGCTAATTACACTCACTTTCAAAGTAAATTGTTTTGTTGAAGAAGTGATTTCGCTCCATCGGAAGAAGCACGAAGACTGCAGGCTGGACGGACGGTAATCTGAGGCGATTACCGTACTGCTGCGTCCTACAGTCATATTATTGACGGTTTCTTCGAACAGCCCAATTAGGAGGCTGCCGTGCGGTTTCGTTATGGTCAATGTTATGATGCCTAGATCAAAGCTACAAGCGCTTTTATTCATTCTACTAGTGAGTTAAGCCTTAGGTGTTTCCTTTGTCGATGACATTACGTTTCCTTATCCTATATACATATATGTATATATATATATAATATATATATATATATATATATATACTATCTGAGTCATTCACATAACTGTCTACAGCTCGTTCTAAAGTTCCAATTATTGAGCTGAGCTTAAAGTAAGTGCATAAATAAATATAAAGCGTAGATTAGGGTTCTGATATATTGAACTGCTCATAAGGCATTTTATATCTTCTGACGCATCATCATACTGAGCAAGAAGAGATTTCATAGACTTTCATAGGTAATAGGTATATATCTTACTTATCAAATGATCAAGATTTGGATTTCTCACGAAAGCAAGTAATATATCTAGAAAGTAGCGTGCCAAATCCTAGTACTCGAAACATTTGCTGACCTTTTTAGAATCAAAGACATTTTACTCAATAGACACAGAAGCTGAACTGCAGCAAAAATATTGAAGTTGTAATGAGAAATCACTTTTTTTTAACAATGTCTGCAATAATATCTTGAATTGTGCATGTATATAAAGTTATTGATAAAGACAGTCACATTTGTAATTTCATTTCTTTCATATACGTGCAAGATAGATGCAAAGCGTTTTCGAAAGAAAATATAAATCAGTATGCCTTCTTTTACCCTTCAAACTTTACTTATCATTTACTCGGTCACGTATTCAATAAATTATCGATTTATATCGCACAATCGTTATCGGTTACTATTGACAACGAAATCGTCGGTGAGCCCGATATCGAGTGTTTAGAGGAGGAAATTCGAATATGGGTGAAAACGAGAAGAGTTTTTACAGGTTTGTTACGTTTCACTCAGATATTGTACAAAAATACCTATCCATTAAATTAAGATCTCAGAGCCGTCATTATGGTGATAGTAAAGGTTCATGTTTTGGCAAGCTAGTCAACTGAACAACTTTTCGATTATTTTACACTCATATAACTTGCTTTCTCTCCGAAATTCTGTTTTCGCAATGAATGCGGAGCGGGTAGGGCAGTGGATAGTATTGCTGCGCATCAGGAAGCGAGGTGATAACAAAATGATGATTCTTCATCTCTAAAACTCTCTTCCAACCAGCCGGCTGGAAACGCCTTGTCTTTGCCTTCTACAAGATCAAAAGGAAAATATTCTTGACCTATATTCTTGACATTCGTAAAGGAGACGAAGTCCTTAAGCAACAGCCAAAGCAATACGTGAAATACGCAAGACAGTCTTTTTGGAGAATGAATGCGAAGGATAATTCGAATGCAAGAAGCTCTGGGAGTCACATAATGAAATTGGATATAAATAACAGCATAGTGTTGGGTTTTTTCTCAAGGATTAAAGAGACTGCGGCTTGTACCGATTGTACATTTTCTCAAGTAGATAGCTTATCAAGTTTTCGACATTTGCTCGTTACAACATCCATTTAATAAAAGTGCAGAAAGGCGTGGGAAGCAACGTAAAGTCTCACGCTTCAGTCAGGCAATGAAGACAAAATTTGAATACTAATTCAGGTCGGATTTACGCCAAAGGTAAAGCTGATGTGGAAGAATGCAGTAAAGACGACTTTTGGCAGAGAACGTACAAAAAAAAACCGCATTTCGATCTACAGTTTGGCGTTTGTGGCATGAAAAGCTTACGATCGGTTAGTTGCTTTTATTCTGCCTCTCTCTTGCTAATTACTTTTTGCAAATTAACAAAAAAACCAGTATGACATTTCAAGAAGCTCCTATTCACTCTTGCTCAAATCCTATTACGTTTGTAATAGAGCGCGTGTGGCGCAGCGGTTAGAGGTGCTCTGAGACACACGTGGTCGATCAACCGATGGTCGACGGGTTCGATCCCGCGCTCAAAGCTTACCAAGCCTTCTATTCCTCCGGAGTCGGTGAACTGGTACCAGAGTTGTCTGGGAGGATAGCAGCACTGACTTGACACTTCAGTAGGCCATCGCGAGTGATGACCAGTTGTGTATTCAATCACCCAAACCAAGCTATAAAATGTAGGCTAATGCACGGCGCCTCCCTTAGGAATTGATTAACGCCGGAGTTTTTTTCCGATCTTTTACATTTGTAATGTCACTTAATGAAAAATGAGATGTCCTCAGTATTAGGCTGCCAATCATTTGCAAATAACTCGTCAAAAAAAAAGATTCTTCAAATGCATTGCACCAGATTTTCAGTTCATAAACTACTTTAATTCCAATTTTTGTCTAATGAGTTTGTAGAATTTTTTTTGTAAATCTTCTCTTCATCCTAAACTAAGCGGTAAGACATTTGAAAATCTACTATATTCTGACCAATGAATGTTTTTCAAGGTTGATCCACGTGGAATGTACTACGGTATCACTATAGTGGTTTCATTTCATCCTGTAAGTTTTGAAAATTTTCATCATTTTTGATTTCTCAATGATAGTTGAATCTGAGAAACGCTGCGTTGATAGGTTTTTTGTCAAAGAAAGGCTGGTTTTTTTTCCTTTTTGAATGAGTTCTCACTATGCTTTTCATACCTTATTTCTCTTCTCGATCATTCATTTAGTCATACTTAGCTTTTCTTTAAACACTTCTAGTTGTTCATCACCAAAGTCGATCAAGCATTCCACGTAAAATGCTTTTTTGAAGAGGCAAGTCATGGGCTTACAGCCGAGCTGGGAGTGAGGTATAGATTTATGAACAAATTTCTATTTTTTCTCTATTTGGATTATCATATTCCAAACATGAGTTCATCACTTTCAAACAAATTTATTTCCGAAGAAATTAGCTTCGTCTCTTATCCCTATGACTGATAAATTTCCTTTATCACATTGAAAGCAAGCTAAGTGTGCTGGTTGCCGTTTGTGGATGAATTTAGTTGCATGTTCATTTATGTTAGTTCATAACACGATAACACAGTAATGAACGGTATGAATGGCATATCTTACATTTTTGTGGCATAATTTCGCATTTCTTTGTGATCCGCACAACTTAGGGACTATCCGAGTATTCAAGTGTAAGTTTCGCATTTCAAGTGGCATTTTGGAACTGTGATGTTTTGAAGGACGAAAGGAAAGTGTGGCATTTTTATTTGGATACAACGACAGTTTTTGCAAGTACTTTTTGTCAAACCGGAAGAGAATCTGGAAATCCGGTTTCATGATGATACATCGTCGCTGTTGACTGAACATACGGACCGGATCCGGTTCGGTAATCTAGGTCACCTTCCCAATAATTAACAGCTGTTGAGTCCATTACCGCCTCGTCTTCGTCACCCTCGTCGCTACCGCCACCGTCTTTGTCGTGGTGGTGGTGGTGGTAAGCCGTTACTGTGATCGCTTCCCCGTCATAGCCATCGTCATCATCGTCATCGTAGTGTGGTGATAAATGCCTTACGGGATTGAATCAACCCACGCAGATGATTGGTAGTCTCTTTCAGATGCGTTGTTCTTCAACATCATGGATTCCTCGTTATCTTCGTCATCATAAGGACTGCTTCTGCTTCAACGGAATTCTCTAAATAGCCGAAGAAACTGGATGATATTAAAGCCTGTAGAGTAATCGTTGCGAAGTTCATTAAGTATAACTGGATTGCAACGATTGTAACTTGATCTAATGTGACATATAATAGCAATCTCAAATTTCGTAGACTAACGTCACAATGAAATATTCAGCTAATAGGAAAAGGAGAGATCGACCAAAGCATAGTGGAAAAATGTCAAACGTATAGTTCTAGTCCAAGAATTTTCTGTACTCGGTGAAGTGAGGTGCAATAGAGCAAATCTGTTGGTTAAGGAGAACTCCAAATTTGCAATTAGGATTGAAACGATTACTTGCATTGGCAGAACCACTAAGATAAGATTTTTGGGAATTTTCTGCGCGCTCAAAAGGCATGAAACACGGAAGAAATCCAAAACTCTTGAGTTGTTGTCAAGAATGAGGCTTTAGAAAGTTCATTTTGATACATTTTGACAATGTGGTCCTTTTAATGCACAAATCTTATTCCCAATCTATAACATCATATTATTCAATAATATGAAGAAATTTGAACGAAAAATTAATTCTCATGGATTGTCTTACGCTTTGAAAAATTGGTTTTTTTTTTAGAATTTTTCTCATCTTCAAATGGTACCTATAATCATTTTTCAACTTAGTCAAATCATACCGCACATTTAAACGAATAAGAATGCCGCGAAAAAATCTTACGGCACTCCATGAAGACAATTGCATACTACTCAAAACTTAAAAATTCAGCTCAAATGAACTATTTTGCTCTGCAAAAGACTTTCTGAAAACGAACATGGTAAAGGTGAAGTAAAAGTGTTGTGGGGATTGCGCAAAGTCTTTCTCGAAGTTTTGGAAAATTGATCGGTAAGGATACGATGAGCAGCTATGGATTTTGCGCTGAGTGATGCAAAAGAAGCCCTCGAAGGCATTCTGGCCTGAATGAATCATATATCACTCTTTCTGTACACTAATGTACCAGACGCTGTCAAAAATGTATTAATAAAACAACGAGTAATCGAGACTTCAAAACAAATGAGCAAGCCAGAACATTATCAAAACAAGGGAAGGGCCACCGCCATTTGCCACTTTTGATGAGAAAGCTAAAACGGAAATCAAAATTTGTGCATGAAGCATAAGAGACAATTTTGATAGAACTAACAGCACGGCGATTCAGTCTTCTATGTCCTAAGCTATTGGTAAAGGGTGACCACATCAATCTGTTTAAGATTTGAAAATGTTATCACAGCAAAAATATGGTGATTTGTGTTACACCTGTGCAGACAGAAAGCTGGTTGACGTGAAATTTCTCCCTCCAATTTTCAAGGAACTACGACGGTTCTCTTTGTCGATTTTGAAATTGACTAATTTCGTTACCTAGATGCTTTACAAGAGAGCACCTAGCAGTAGAAACTGAATATCAGCAAACAGGTCATCAACAGATTATCCTGGTGTGTTTGCATTACTTCTCCTGGACGTAGGTCACCCAGGTACTCAAATCTAACAGAAATGAAAAAGAAGCGACTTGATCGACATAATGAATCGGCACAACTTTTCTTTTAAAGCACCGCAAAAGCCACAACCTATTAGTGCTGAGTTGCTCATTGAGAAGAGCTTTTTCTGCATTGACATCCGATTTTTCGACGAATATCCGTTTCATTAGCTAACGACTTTGAAGAAGACATAAAAGATCACCAGACGCTCAAATTCTAGAGCGACGCAATGGGAGCGGCAGAACCGAATCAAACCGACCTTCGAAGAAATGACATCGTCGAGACGTTGAGATATCGAACAACTCAATGCTAAATAACAGAAACAAATTAACAAAGTCATTGGACTGTTACTTCTCATGCAATGTTTCCAAAGATCACTCAACTTTTTTCCAAGATACTAGCCACCGTCTAGGACAGACGGAGGTTGACAGAGGAGAGGTGGTTGATAATGCAGTCTATCCGAAAGTGAAATAGTGGTTTGAGCTACTCTAGCGATGCTACCTTTCGAACCACGTTGAATTTACATTAATTCGGTTATGTCTACAATATGGCAAAAGGACTCGACTCGTGAAGCATTCTACGACATTCATAGAGAAGACGCAGCCTTCAGGCAGTAACCTAAACGAGATGTGAATTATATGAAAATCTCTGTGGAGATTTGATTGATGAAAAGGATTTTATACAGGATGTGCTGGAATCCACACGAAAAATGCATTGGCGCGTTTTGTGAAATAAATAATTAGCCACTTCGTCTTACGCACTTTCAAGGCGATGCATTGTGCGCTGTTTTAGCGAATTAACAGTCACGAGTGGCTCATCGAGCTATATCATGGGCGCAGGAACCCCGATATTGTTGACAGGTCGAGTGATCTCGCAGCGAGGGAGTTGAAGTAAAGCAGCGTAGAGAATCGGCCAATATCAAAGATAACATCAGCTAAGAATAATTATGTCGCCGAATGGAAGAAAATTCCAAAAAAAAAAAATGAAAAGTGAGAAATCTTACGCTAAAAGTTTCGTTTTTTTGTTTTTCTCTAATTGAAGCATTTTTAGCATGATCCCGACGACTGAACTAAATGCACGTCACGGTATACCAGGCTGTTCATACAGTATTCACAGAAGTTCCATTGAGGACCTTGACCAGGGTAAACCAGCCGGTCCACTAATTCAGTTTGCTCGCATTGGCGATCGCGTACTTCACCAATGGCACTGTAATGACAGTGAGTGACTAATCAGTTAGTGAAATTTCAAAGGAATTCGAAATCAAATATTTGAACTTCTCGTGAATTTTGGAAAGCAATTCAAAGAAAAAAGTAAGCAAAATGACTCCGCCATCACATTGAGTGCCAGAATTTTCTCTGCCAATTCTGTCGTTGTACATCATTATAGATAAACTCTAACCATCGTGATTGATTATTTCTTGAACCAAAAGATATTCTGGAAAATTGAACTGGAATCGCTGAAATCTTTTATTGAAAGCTTCAATTGTTGAACCGAATTCTTTATTCTGATGATTTTCCACAAGAAATACCATAACTTTCCTCTTACTCTATAACTACTCTGCGGATCTGAGCACTTGCATTCCATTCTTTCTTAGCATTCACCATTCACGGATTTTTCCAAAGTTGTTGTGCATGAGTTTGACTGCCGCTGAAGAATTGATGAATGCTGGTCGAGTCGATTTTCCCAGAGGACTTGGAATAGGGAAACTAAAGCGCTACCACCTATATTTAAGAGAAAGAACTTTTGCGGACAAGTCTGATGGCGAATTTTTGACACTGAAAGGATGTAAAGATTGCTGCACCTGAGTTGGTTCAATCTAGCATATCACTCATTTGCCAGCATCAATGCCAGTCCATTACCCTCCTTAGTCTGCTAGATTTGTGTAAAATGAAATTCGCATTTTACCTGCAGATGAAGCGAAGTGCCAAATGGTTTGTGGAGAAAAAAACATTATTAGTTCTTCAATCTGAATATTGTATGAAACTTGAAGGCTTGAATTCATTCAGACTGATTCCTATTGTGCTTCATATTTATCTTGTTTAGAATCGCTAATCGTCTGTTCTAGAGATGTTCGGTGTATTGATCAATAATTGTTATGTGACCGATGGATTTGGTAAGAAGGCAGACGTTGTTGATGATAAAGGGTGAGTGTGAAAGGTAAGCATCGATCAGAAGTGACGTCATCACAGCTCTTTCCAGATGTCCTGTGGATCCGATTTTGATAACTGGAATACGGTACTCTGCCGATCTACAGCGTGCCTATGCCGAATCATCGGTGCATCAAAAATTATATTGTTTTCAACAATTCCTTACCTATTGTGTTTTATTTTTATTGGGTTGTCCTATATGTTCTTTTGCATTATTGTTTTCTTTCTGCTTTCAAAAGGATTCTCTATTTCTAGTAGGATAGGGATTAATGGGGTGCCGCGACAGGTGGTTGTGGTACTCGCTGCGGCGCGCGTGGAGCCGAGCTCCACCCCCCAACTCTCTTCGGTAGTCAACAGCAACGTCTTATGGATTGCCACGTCCAGGCTATTCTCGAGATTTCAAGGAAACTCGCTCAAAATAAAACGATTTGAGTGCTAGAAGCACTGGGATCCACACAGTAAAAAAACAAAAAAACATCATGATGACGGATCAAATGAAGTGCCAAAGTGCTAATAGGATTGCCACCGCAGGCTTGGCATGTTGGAGATTGTTCCAATAGCTTTGGTCAGACACTTGGATGTGGCCGTAGCATTTCCCATCTAAATGAAATGGAATGCTAAAAGTTGATAACTCGATGGGCACCTTATGCATTGACCGACGACGACCACGCTGCACCGTCTTGTAAAAGTCTTCAGCTGCGACAGCACAGGTTCGACTATCTTAAGTCGATCATCACTCGAGATGAGTCCTGGGTTCACTACGACAAGAACACGTGCTACGCCTAGTGGTTGCCTCTCGGCAAAGACCCGCCAGCTCAACCAAAGTTCAAGTTCCATGCTCGGAAGATTATGCTCCTGGTTTTCTGAGATCGAGGGCGCCGTGGCCGAGTGGTTGTGATGTTCGCCGCGGCGCGCGTGGAGCCGAGCTCTACTCTCCAACACTCTCCGGCAGTCAGTTACAACGCCCTACAGAAGCCACTACAGACTATCCTCGAGATTGCAAGGAGACATGGTCGATTAGTATTCTACGTCATTCAAGGAGAAGGCGAAAAACGAATCGAATGCTAGTTCTAAGATCCGCACATTAAAATTGTGCCGACGGGTCGTGTAAATAAATAAATAAATGAATGAATAAATGAAAATTTCCGCGATAGGCAGGCCATGCTATTCTGAGAACGGCTGGACAATAAGCAGGCATTTGATGCTGCGTCAGAAAAAACACCGCAAGTTCGCCGCAGCAATGCGAGAGAATCGTCAAGTCTTCCTCAGGACAATGCTCGACCTCAAACTGCAAAGTCGACTCGCCACATTTTCGACAAACTGGGCTTGGTTATGGAACCATATCTACCGTGTAACCCTTATATTGCTTCAAAGGATTATCATCTCTTCCGTGCCTTGAAGCAGCATATGCGGGAGAGAAAATTCGATGGCTACAACAGTCCAAAAGTGACCTTACCAACTTCCTTGATCGTCAGGCTCTCTTTCTGCGAAGAAGGTATCTGATATTTTTTCAGCAAATGGTTGCATTTCACTGATCATGATGGTTCACTAAATGTTCGCTAATTGGTTTCTTCAAATAAGGAGCAATTGGATTTAGTCAAAGGTGTCAAAATGCAAAAAAATTCATGACACAACCAAACATTTACTCGCTTCACTGATTTCACACTCTATCACTAGAAATTTAAAAACTGACAAATAATTTCTCTTGCTCAAAATAAAAAATAGAACTAATAGATTCCAACTCTAGCTGGATTTTTGTTTTTTTTTTCTTCAAATCTAAGTTCATTGAATTTGATTTAGGTTTTCAAGTTTGCTGACAAACCTGCTGTTTGGTTTTTCTGTCAGATTCAGATGTGTATGAAGAAATCTGGAATGTGCGACGGAATTACCGTAAGAATTTCCATTTGTGTAGAAGTTATGAAGGTTTCAAACACAATCAGCGTATATGTTTTAGTCGGAGTGCATACTTGAAAAATATTTTCTTATATCTATTATAAGCAGTGAAGCATTGTTTTGTACTTGTAGGTTCAACATGTAATGAAATGAAATATGTTTACTTAACAATATAAAAGGGGGCGCCGCGGCCGAGTGGTTGTGATGCTGGTTGCGGCGCGCGTGGAGCCAAGCTCCACCCGCAATTCCCTTCAGCAGTCAACATCAACGCCTTGTGGAACGCTACAGCTTGGCTATCCTCGAGATTGCAAGGAGACTCGCTCAACCTGTACTCTACGGCATTCAAAAAGAAGACGAAGCAGCGAATTGTGTACAAAATTTGCTGGGATCCTCACAATAAAAAAAAACTTTGAAGACGGATCAATAAAGTGTCTAAAGTAAAATAACATAAAGATCAACCGTACAACCAGAAGAGTTTGAAACGATGCTTTTTTTCAGCCACCAGCTTGCGCTACAACTGCTCCTCCAATCGTAGAACCGGAAGAGGGCTATCCGTTATCGCCAAGACCGGTATATCCTCCATCACTTCCGCCATTAGATGAGTTCGCATACCCAGAGCCGACACCACCACTACCATCACCACCAAGAGTGACGACATCGTCATACGAATATATCGGAAACAAACGGCATAGCGAATACATAGAATCCAAGGAAGAAGTCAAGGATCTAAAACCACAGAGGTCTGTTTGAGAGTTTTCTCAAAGTGTTCAGCGAAAAACTCGAGAATTATCCAGATGTTCCATAAAAGTTGAAGCGTAATGATCTGAGGAGATAAAGTGTTGACGCTGCTATAGGCGATGGTTTGTAAAAATCAAACTAAAGTCGAAAATTCACGTTTAAGGGAATAGTTAGAGGTGCTTTAGAATACAGTGTTCCTTGGTTTGACTAATTTCTCAGTGTGGTTCACAATGTCTTCCGTCTTTCCGGCGTAGACGAATCGGTAGCAAACTTTCTCGCAAAGTACGAAGTTCTGGTCTGATACATCTGCGTACCACCGAAGGTATGAATTAGATACACATTCTTGATCTCTAACAATGATTGATGAAGCGAACGCCTGGCGTTTCTTTTAGTGATTGATTAACGTCGAGAGTATTATCTTTTTTTTTATTGGCTGAAATGAGGTTGAGCCATCACCGTAATTATGATTGGTATTTTTTGGATTGGGCGAGAAAATTTTAATTCAAGAAAAAACTAGAAGACGGCCGAGAAATTTAGTCTTAGGAAAATATTAAATATTTTATCCTATGCTCTGATTTGATTTCATCAAAAAATACTTGGCATTTTCAACTAGCACAAAACAAAATTGTCTATAAAAGTTCCTCATAAGTCTAATAAGCTTGATTTTCTTCTATGTTTACTTCATCCAATATCATGCTTTAATTTACATTATATATATGTATAAATGTGATATATAGACATATGTATTATATTATGTATTGATGTTTAGTACATATGTATACATGTAATGTATATATATATATATTTATATATATATATTATATATATATATAAAGCTCTCGGCGTTAATCAATTCCTGAGGGATACGCCATGCGTTCGACTTCAATTTTTAACTTCGTTTGAGGTGATTGAATGCATATCTGGCCTTTACAGTGACTCGCGGTGGCCTCCTGCTGAACCGAGTCAGTGCTGCTTATCCTCCCAGACAAGTCTGAGACCTGTCTGGAACCAATTCACCAACCCCGGAGGGGTGTGGCTTGGTGAGCCATGAGCGCGAGATTGAACCATTGACCTCGTGTGCGACGCAGAGCACCTCTAATCAGCCACATGCGCTATGAATGTATATATATATCATATAGCGTAGATTCCAGCATTTCCTTCATTTTCTTCGTTTTCTTGGGTTTTTTGGATCAGAATGAGCTTTTATCAGATATTAGTGCATCATTTCGACAAGTCGGGGTAATAAGTTACTTAACAGAGTTAGCTGTGGTCAATGCACCTATTATACGTGTCGTGTTTGTCATTAACAATCATCACGTCTTTTGCTCTCGTTAGAAAATGGAAAGCGGATGAAAACAAAAACGCAAACCTTAGATTTATAGGAAATGGTTGAGTTATTTAGATGTCTAAGAGTACTGAGTGATAAACAAAGCACTGGACATCACGCGGAAGTTGAACTTGCGTTTCACCTTTACCGGGGCGTGTGATACCACTACACCACCGATGCCACCGCTCCGCTGCCCACTTTTCGATATATTCTATGGCAGCTGTTAGCAGCCAACCTCTAACGGGTCTCGGGAGGGGGTAAGCACCTACGGCATTGAAAAAGTTATGCTGACAACCACGGCGTATCTATGATCATTTTAAATTTTGGTACTATTCGGTACGAGGAGACAAATGAAAAGCCGATCTTACTCGCTGGGGATTAGCTCTCTATATGGGGTGTTAGTAACCTTTCGAAAGCTGAGACTTCAGGCTACAGCACCAAGTCGCCATTTCTTAGAAGAGCCTTTTTTGGCGTTGCTACAGGAGGACATTTCTTGTGTTGCAGACGCGCATAATTCTCGCCGAACAGAGCTCTTTTTTTGGACTACTAGTTACCATTCAATAGCGTAATCGTTTCTGATTCCAACGCTATGCTTATATCCTGAAATGAGCGTTTTTCTGTAGCGAAAGGGTTGAAATAAGTTGAACTCTCATCTGCGATCAAACAGGTCTGTGGCCAATTAACTGCCTGTGCGTGATGCGACCACGTGAAATGCTGACGCTATATTTCTGTACGCGTTCATATGCCTGAAAAACCTACCATCATCGCGCCATGGAACGTGGTCCCCTCAAGTCCGGGCACGTGAATCTGCCAGCGACCTCCTTGCTTACACATGCGAATTCAGTTTGTTTTACCTGTAGGGTTGCAAAGAAACGGTCTTTGCAGGGGTACTTTCTGTGTTGGACGGCGGCAAATTTCTCAAGCCGATCTCATTCGCTGCACAAAAACTTTTCATAGGAGTGTTAGTTGCCATTCGAAAGCTTAGATCTTTGGATAGAATCTTCACGTCGCCGTTTTTTTTTTCAGAACACCTTTTTATAACGCTGTAGCATTCGGAATAAAATTTTGTTCCTCACTCGCTTTTCACCAACATTTTTACCACGAATGGATATCGCTGGAAGCACGAAAGGCGTATCAGCGTGTAGAGAATTTTCGGAGTATCAGAATCATGCGTTTCAACCCAAATTTTTGTTGCTACAGTGAAAAAATACTCGACAAAATAATAATAGTTGCAGCCGTTCTAACACATAGTGTGGTAAGTGACTATTGAGCTACGCAGTAGATCAGGCGATTACCTCACTAACAAGTCGTCGCTGTGGCTTCCCTTTGCATTTTACTCAACTAGGAGCCTTTTCAGTGAATTTGTTTTGCCGACTTACCGAGTGGTGGGCAGGGCAGGGCCTGGGAAATGGATTGCGTTTGAAATATTCTTATTCAATTGGGAGTTTTTTTCACTGCATCGATAGAAACTGCAAATAAAAACGCAATTCTGATACTATAAAAATTCTCTACAGGCTAATATGCTTTTCATGCTTACAATGATATATACGCGTTTTAAAAATGAAGAGAAAAAGCGAGTGAGAAACAGAACTTTATTCTGCATGCTATACCGTTTATGAAAAAGTATCTTTGAAAATTGGCGTTTGTCAGCAGGTGTCCCTTCCCCTTCACTCCTCTTCTCCTGCTCGCCTCCTCAGATGTGTTGACGGTCTTTTCCGCGGATGATTGTTGGGTTGGGTCCCCAGGGGTTTGCTAATTATTTACGCTAATTAAGTATAAAACGCACCCTAATGTGAGACGAAGAAAATCTCCCCTCGTCCAGCTGAAGGGAAGAAAGGGAAATAAAAAAGAGGGGGGTCTTTTTTTTCGTGTTTCGTACTTGAAAATTTTGAGTTCTCCCTCGTCCCACACATAGTACCTTTTTCGGGATGGTCGGGGGATGTGTTTGTTTGTCTTTTACTTGTTTTTTTAGTTATTAGTTTTTTTTTTTTTTTTTTTGGTTTTTTTTTTTTTTTTTTTTTTTTTTTTTTTTTTTTTTTGTTTTAATTTTTAAGCACAAGCTTTTTGTTTGAATTTGGGTTCTGTTTGGAAATGGGACACCGATTGTTGGTTGAAACTTGTTGAACAATTTGAAGGGTGATGAAATAAATGGAAAGAAAGGAAAGGGGAAAAAAAAAGAATGGGGGAATGGTGAATTGGAGAGGGGGGGCGTTGAAAAAAAAGGTTGTGGGTGAGTGGGGTGAATGATGTGAGAAAGTGGGAAATCCAGCAGAAATCCGGAAAAAATAAGAAGAAGAAAAACAAGAAGGAGAAGAAAGAAGAAGTGTGTTGGGAATGTTTGAAAGGGACAAAAGAAGAGTGGGGGGGGGGGGGGGGTGGGGGGAGGGGGGGAAAGAGGGGGCGGAAAGGAAGAAGAGGAAAAGAAAAAAAAGAAGGAAACTATAAAACAACGATTTTTTATGTAACGCTCTGTTTTTTTTTTTTATTTTTTGGTCCTCGAATACTCAATGCCGTATTAACTTGTTATATTCGTTATATATTTGAGTAGCTACCCGTCGGTACTAGTTTTACGTTGTGCTTGTTTTTTTTTGCAACCATGGTTTGCCAACAATCTTTTGGTTTTTTGTTCTTGTGTTCTGCATTTATGGGGGTTGTTTTTTGTGCATGTGCCGTTTTTTTTTGCTTTGTGAAAAGTTTAAAATTAATTGGTTCTTTTTTGTGCATGCAGAAAATATGTGTGCCTTGTGTTTAGCCGTAGGCATCGCCTGATTACGCCCCTCCCCCCCGGGGAAAGCAAAAAGGAGGTCCATGTGTTTGAGATCTGCTCTAGGGCCTGTTTTCGGAACCCGGCTGTTGACACAAATACAATAAAAAAACCCCCCCCTCTCTCTCACTCCTCCCATACACTCTCCTCCTCCTTTCCCCCCCAATTTTGTTTTTTTTTTCTTATTTGCTCACGAAAGATACAATCCACATATTGGGAGTAAAAGATATAAGTTAAAGGAGAGAATTATAGGGAGAAAGGCAAAAAAAGTGAAGAAGAAAAAAAAAATAGTATAATAGGGGGATAAGAGGAACAATAAGAAGACAGGAAAAAAAAAGTTTTTAATTTAATCCCTCCCTTCACTCCTCACTCATACCCCCCCCCTCTTACCATTATCCGCTCCCCCTCCCTTTCCTATGTCATTAGCTCTCCCCCCTGTTTTGTCCCCCTACCATCCCCGAATAAAACGAATATCCGGTGGAACACAAAGAGCAAGGCGCTTGGGGCGCCGAAACATCGGAGCTTGTTGTTCGTGGTTTTGGCCGTGATTTTCGACCATTTCACTGGGCTCCATTCAGTACAGAAGGTCAATCTGCACCAAATACTTGCCCCCCCCAGCACTGTACTCGCCACTTCCTCCTCTGCAACACACACAAAGGCAAGGGTGGGACGAACGAAATATGTTTGTTGTTAGGGCATTCGTCCTGTTTTTGTTCGTCAGTGACAGAGTGTATCAGACGCAGTCCTAGTGTGCGCAAGAAAGAGACCTGTTTATGAAAGTGTATGTTTTTTTTTGAAGATTTTTAAAAAACCAAAAATAAAAAAAAGGGGAAAAGATATGGGGAATATTAAAATTTATTTTTAAAATTTATAAAAAAAAAAGTTAAAGGAAGATCATTTTTTTTTTTTTTCGAGAGGGAAGAACCTGGGGCAACGACGGGGAACTATAACCGGGGGGGCAAATGCGGTTGGGTAAGGCGTGCCAGCTCCGTCCGCACGTTTTTTCGCCGAGGGGTGTGGGGGGGTGTTAGTGGTTGTTGTTTAGCGGTGCCTTTGGAGTGGTGATTGTTGCTCATGGAGTTGTTAGGTGCGTTCGAGGAGTTGTGTCTGTCGAGGGACTTACCGCGTAATGTTTCTTGGCCAAAGTCGGTTCTAACGACAGTCAGAACCGCTTTGATGAAAATTTCAGCAGACAAGGGAGACCGGGAAGGAGGAAGAATAGAAGGGAAGGAGGAAAAGGTCAAAATTAAATCGGCGAGGAGCTTAATAGGAGGGAACATTAGTTTGAATTACTGTTTGTGGTTTTTTTTTTATTAGCCCTCTTTCTTACATCTCCATCCCCTATCCCACCCTCATACTTCCTCCTGCCGCCCCCCCCCCCCCCTCCCTCTCCTTCCCTTTTTTCCCCCTTACTCACCTTCTCACTCCCCCCCCTCCTGCTGATCCCTCTCTTTCCACCCTCCTTCCTTCCATTCTTCACCTCATCTCCCACCTCTCCCCTCAGACTATTCTACTCTCCACCTCCCCACCCACTACCCACCCCACCCTATCCCTCTACCCCCCAAATCAGGCCCCCCTTCCCTCTCTATGAGCACAAAAAGAATCAGTTTAGTAGAGTTGTTTATTTTTACTGCTTAGAACGTAATTTTTTATTCAGCATGCTTGCAGCGGAATATTAATTGTTATTAGTGAAGTGCTACACACGAGAGTGTTAAGTAATGATGTTACAGCACAATGGGTGTAAGTTGTTCGTGGGAGGAGTGTTTAAAGTTGGTGTTTAAGGTGTAGAGTGAATAGGTAAATAATACTGAATTAAAAGCTGTCACCACAATCTTTTGGGCTTTTAGTGCATAGCTAGTTCCCGATACGTGGTTATACCAGACAAAAACCCTTTTTGAAAGCGCTGGTGAGTGGGTGAATTGAGTTAGCCTGACAAGATTGGAATGTATACTGTGGTGATGGAAGAATAGTTAGGGAACCGTGTTTAAAAAAATAGAGGCAATAGGAAAATATCAGGAGAACATGTTACGAAAGGTAGGAATACTGTGGACACGGTCGGTTCAGGAGGAAGCTGGTGTTTATCTGCTTTGACGCGGGATGAATCGTGCTGGGAGTAGTGGGAACGGTGTATTTGAAATTTTGGGGGGGAGTATAAGGAGAGTGGTTTGTTGATGGTATTTGAGTTGAGAGGTGGGGAGGTAGTTAGAACGGGGTGTATCGCTGACGACGACAATGTGTCTGTTGTGTGAGTATGGTATGATTGTTGGTGGGTTTGAATTTTTCAGTGATTTAGAATTGTTTTGCGATTTAGTGACTCCTTTCCCGGCTCTGTAGCACGTGCGGGAGTTGTGCTTCTGGTCAGAGCATATTAGCACGCCCCCCGTGGAAGTGCTGTTTGTGCTGATCTTTGTTTTTTCGCTTTGGTTATGCCTGCATAGGTTTTTTGCAGTTAGATTATACTAGGAGTTTTCCTGTCCTTCTGACTGCCTGAGTGGGTTTACGCCTAGCATCCCGTGTTTTTCTGTTTTCTGCTCTTCTTTTGCGTCTCATGAGCTAACAAGTTTCAAACCCCCCATGATTTTATATGTCTTTAATAGCCTATGTTTTTCGGTCTTATGTGTTTCATTATTCGGTAATATATAAGGTTTTTTATTAATTTTATCTATTCGCAGTTTCAAGGACCACAAGTTCACCGCACCACAAATCCCAGAACCCCCCCCCCTATGTTGATGTTTTTTCTTATATTTTTCGTGTCACGAAGCCGAAGTCTCCCGAAAGTGTGGTTCTATGCGGCTCATTTAGCTATCATACACACTTCTTAGAAGCAGTAAGAAGTTAATTAAATAGTTATAGAAAATAATGCAAAGCTCACCGTTAGATTTTATAAGTTCAAATAATGTTTATAAGTCCAGTGTTACATCTGCTTACACCATCATCAGGTCAAAAATTTACGACCAGAAAGCTGAAGCCAAGTCGCTTTAGTGTTTACACATGTGAATATTTTTGGTCCAGCGTTCTCATCACAGTCCGAGAAGAGTTACAGCCGACGAAGATAAGCGGAGAGAATGGACGGAAACGACGGAATAGGCACCAAAAGTGACAACGGTGTAAGTAGAAAAGGATGTAGTGAAATGCATATCGAAATAGTCTAAGTCGAAAACACTCTCATAACTAACTTCTACCAACATCTAACTAACTACGTATGATGACTTATCTACTGATTTTGCTCGGCACATTAGCCAAGATTCATCGAGTCAATTAAAGATTTTCCAATAGATTTGAGTGCATTTCACAGTTTCCTTATTATCGCGAATCACAATAAGCAAAAATTCTCTTCGTATTAGATAGAAAATTGTGATGTTATTTCTTGGAGGAGACTTGAGCCCCGCTGCACCCCTTCGCACCTCTTGTTCTGTTAGACTTCTGGTTTTCCTCACAATCGTATTACGAAAAACCTGAAGAGAACAAAGAACATCTAAGAACTGATAAGCGTGAGTCTATCTCCCGTATCCCCATCCATCCCCTCGAATTCACAAAATTCTCTCCCCTCAAAAGCCCCACACGCGACACGACCGCTAGGTACCTAGAGCGCTCTCTGAAAGATGTCCCTTCTACAGACGACCACTCACCCCCTCTGCTCCGCTCCTTGGAGTAGTGTAACATTAGCTTCCCCAGAATGTGCAACCTACGTTTTTTGACAACAGCACCCCCCCCCCCCCCCCTATCCCTGCCTTTGTCGGGGAAAGTATTGTCCCTTGACCCAAAAGTTAAAGTCGTTGTAAGAAAATTCTTTTCCGCAGTCGTCTCTCACCGCCCACCCCCACCCCAAGTCCGGAAAGGTGCAACACAGAGAAAACATGCACATCGGGCACAGAGAACTGAAGACAAAGAAAGTATTGGGGCTCGGTGCTGGCCTCCCCCGAGGTAGAACCTGGGCGGTGAGAAAGGAGATCCCCTGTTCTAGGGGACTACCCATAGAATAAAGAGACTCCCCCCGCAGAGAGCATCAGGTTACACCGTGGCTGGATCTATACATTTCCCAGACGTTATCATGTGTGGATAAACATGCCGACGCACGAGGCTAATCACGGAACGTAAAGACCAAACGTGGCGAAGCCTCCGAGTTTGATTGTCTTCTGCTCC
>JAHQIW010002969.1:0-77993 GCA_019055375.1 Parelaphostrongylus tenuis
TTGTGGTGCATTTTTGAAATAACATTCATGATGAAAGTGGCTTTTATTATCTATAAGCAGGATTTAACGATGTATTTGAGATTCACCCTTTGCAGCCACATGCTACGAAACGTAGCTACCCGCTCACCATCACATCTCTTTCCGCTACTATAATGCACTCTACTTAACGCTACAGGAATTTCGTTTGCATAAAGTCAAAATGGAAGAGTGTACTCACTTCCTCTTTTTCTATCGTAGTGAAATCGTTGCCCTGAAATATCATATAACTCTTGATATCGCCATCATATATAACATATTAGAAATCTTCTGAAATGTTGACGTGATACTGCGCAGTTACAAAATAGACCTCAGAGTCGATCTAAGAAAGTTGTCGCCTAGTCTTAGTATACGTGACTGAGCGCCCCGAGAGGATTGGCTAAAGATGAGGAGAGCGCAGCACGACTGATGAGACTGTCAAGGCTGAAACACGTGTATCGGGCTTTATAAGTCAGCCCTTATGTAACAAACCACATGCGTGGCTCAACAAATGATTATATGACAGACCTAAGAAAGGGTGGAAGGCAAACTGACTAGGCTGGGCCACGATTATTCAAACTCTTCCTTTTGCAGTGAAATGACGCGAAAGGATACCTCTGAATAGACTAGAGGGGAAGATCGATGAATAGACGACAAGAAATCAGCGAGCCTAAAGATGAAACATGAATTAGGCAGTGGTAAGCAATTTCTGTGAAAGCTGAAGCTAGGCACAGAATGAATTACGTAGAACTTGATCATGTTTTCTATATTCCTCAAATACGGCTGCATATGATATGAATGTTTGTATATGAAGCTATGGAGAAACAAAATAAAAGAAAGAACGAATCGATGGCTATTCAACCTCACAATGAAACACGGCAGATGGCTGATGAAACCACTGACCGGGGTTCACATCGAATGAGTGGAGCTACATAGCTTCCAACTTCAGTTGAACAAAATAACGAAAACAATTTAAATCTTTGGTGGGTAAGGATACGGAAGACTAGAATTCTTTCGTTGAAACGATGTCAGAGAATTAAGCACTGACAGGCATTAACTGTGAGGTCTGCAAATCAAAACTAGTGACAAAGTGAAAAACGTAGCACTCGCTCGTGCTTTGTGCATGATCAAATATCGGTCACACATGATATGGGCACTTAATTTGTGGATCTAGATAGAAATTAAGTAGAAAGAACGAAAATAATGCTGTTTGACCTCACCATGAAACACTCCGGACGGCCGATAATCACTTCCTGGGGTTCACATCGGCTAAATGACGCTATACATCATTGCAGCTCAATGAAAATTGATAAAAACAAATCATATCTGTGGATAACGATATAGAAAACATGATTGTCTCGGTGAAACAAGTGAAAGCACACTAGGAAATAGTTGGTTTCAAGCGACCCATGTAAGCCGTAGAAATTCTTTGGTATACATGAATGGATAAGTTTTCGTAGTTCACATGTAAGTAAACCACCTTTATTCTGTTGTTTCTTCTCAAACAATCCTTCTTTCCACAAGTGCACTTTTATGATAAATTAGACGAGTACAATTAGACTTATACATTGTCACAAATTCCAAAAGGACAACAGTAACTTACTGGTTGAAAAATGGAGTTCTAGTTTTTTCGAGGTGATCAAGCTTTCATCCTTCGGCTTTCATCAATCGCCACCCACAGTTTCGAAGGGAAAAACAAGAAAGACTTTAGACATTGGTAGGCCATTGAAAGTCTTAACATGGAGCATACATGCATTCAATCACTACAGTGTTATGCGAAATTAAGCTCCAAGCATATCTCATAGAAATTGATCACCGCGCAGCACGTTGCTGCTCTCTCTTTATCAGTAAGAGAGAGACAGTTTATAAAAAACGGACAGTTACTCAAAAAGCACAAAAAATTGTTGACTTCTGCTTTCTACATATTGTCATTGCTCACTCACTATCACTGGCTGATTATGTGACATATTTATTTTGACTCACGTATGGACTTACATCTGGGGTCACTGGTGTCAGAAAGAATAAGAAACATGAAATTTGCAGCTTTGCATACGATAGTATTTTTTTAGCAAAAACGGCAAAGACATGAGAGGCCTATTTACGGTGAATTTCAGGAGAGCATTCATGTTGAAAGTGACTTTCATCACTTCCTAGCAAGAATCATCCATATTTTTGGATTAACCCTTTGGAGCAACGTGCTACGAAACGTAGCTACCCACGCAGCGTCGCATCTCACTCAGATACTGTGATGACTAAGTCTCATCTCGGGCCAAGGCAGGCAGGCAGCATCTGCAGCGCAATCGATCGGCAAAGGTTTGGAATAAAAAAATATTCATTTTACTAGATATTCCGTTTTCACCTTTTTTATAGTTGGAGAAACTTGCATTAATGGTCTGGTATGGAAGTAGAACTTTTCCGAAACTCCGCAGTCATTGAGACATAGACGAATCAAGTGAAGTAGGGGACTGCTTAAAAGACAATTTAATGCCGGCAATACTTTTTCACACATGCGGTTTCTGAGCTCTACTTTACTGGATCTCATTAGATGAAACCAGCGGCCAATTGTGGATCATCGATCCAAAGTGAAGCCGCTCCGAAGAAAAGGAAGACACCTCATCAATAACGGTGAAAATATTAACGACCGCTGAGCTGCATGACATATAGCTTATCCAGCTTATTGAAACTGCCGTCATGACAAAGGTCGAGATATCACCAAAACTCAAGTAAAATTAATGTGAGAAATCGTTAGTTAAGCGTGTGATTAAAAATGAAGATTTCAAATTGCCAACTTTGTAAAATTATGATTGCTGTATGCCGTGTAGTTTCTTTCATTATACGACCTAATATTTCATGTATCGCGCAGTGCTGATTCTATCATTTCTTGACCTCAACACTCACTGATCATTCATAGATGGCTAAAACTTTTCTTGCGCGTAGCTTTCATTCGTCCTTTGCCTTCGCCATGCTCATCATCAACGCCGACTGAGTCGATTATCTTGGGAATCTTGAGAGAGTGCAAGGTCCAAAAAACTCCAAGAAGACCCGGAGAAGTGATTCTAGCTTAAAAATCTCTGATAATATTTTCTATGCTCTACACGAATGCATTCTTTCATTCACTCGTTTAAGGTCGAAACACCGGTTAATGAATTTGGCCATACTTGCGATGATTGAGAAAATCAGAGCTGCACTATCATAGTGGATTTTTCCACAATTTCTTTCAAGCTATTGGTTAATTCAGTTTTTATTTTGTATAAAATCGGCCCATTGACAAAGCGCTGCGGTACATTGAAGGATTTTCTAGCAAGACTTGGATAGTGCCATAGTAGCGCTGCCCGCCTTCTCAGTGAAATGGGCTATCGCAAAGTGACGTCTCGCTGGATACCTCATGCAGTGACCGTGCTGCAGATTATACTCTCACTTTCCTGAGATTGGTAGAACACGCTGTTTTGCTCCACAACAAGCAGACGATTGATGTCAATGTCTACGAGAAGAAACTCCAGAACTGGCTGCAGTGTCACAAAACTTCTACCTTCTAGTCAAAGATTTGCAGGTTTCGGTAGTCTTCACTGCATCCATTAGAACACACTTTGAGTCGTGAAAATCTGATCTCAAGCTGAAAGCGGCCACCGTTACCGCAGAGCGCGAATCCTACATACATTAGATACGATGCCACTGATCTAATCAAAACAAAGAAGCGCAACATATCTCATGCCTTTTACCACATCGGGAAAGTGCTATTGCTTGGAGCATGTCAGAGGCTGCAAACAGATGTTAGTGTACTCATCAAAAGAAGTTTGGCTATAAAAAACCAATTTGCGCAAGCTATTACAAACCCGAATCGAGCGCTCACGGTTGCAACGGTGTGAATCATTGCGGTTTTCACCCATGTCGTGGCTTACACACCAACATTAGACAGTGCGAAGAACCAAATCAGAGTGTTTTATAAACATGGAGAAGTTCATCAGAGAATGCCAAACATTTTGAGGGTTATAATTGACGATAGTACAATTGAAAATTGGAGGCAGGAAAAGTTAACCTTGAGACCGACGGGCTAGAGTGAAACAGGTACGGTGGGAGGTTGTCTGATTTCAGTACGCCGACTAAAATCGCCCATAGTAACTTACAGTATTAGATGCCCTAATGTAACGCTGGATGGGAAGGCTCCTTAATGAGGGATACTATGACGAGATGGACGACATAAAAGTAAATCGAAAAATTCTGCTCAGCAAGTGTCGCTGTTGCTCCAGAAATCTACATGATAACAGCCCATCGCCTCCTTCACGCAACAATCCGTCGTCCGCAAAAAGGAGAGAAAACCGGCAAGCGAACAGTAGCAAAATACCAAAAAGTGGAAATCAAAAACAAAATGAGAAGCAGACTTTTGACAAGGGAAGGGGAGACGTGGCCAAGTGCTCGTTACAGCGAAGGACCAGTCTGAACCCCTCAACACTATCCGTCTAGTCAGCAACATCACCTCATGGAGCGTCACAGCCAGGTTATACTCGAGATGGCAAGGAGTTAAGGTCAACCAGTATTCTACGACCTAATAGAGAGTACAACCGATACGAGTTGAATGTTAGAAGTAGTGTGAACGACACAGCAAAAAAAGCTGTAATACGCGTGAAATAAGGTGGTAAAAGTGACTACACTCTCAGAATGATGACATCACTATCGACACGACGCAGAACACTGCCAGCTTATCCGATATCTTCACGGTACCACTATGAATGTCGAAAGCCACCAAGAAACTCCTGTTTTCAAAAGTTCTTGAGATGACATTTTAGCTTGAAGTAACACGGGCAACAAACGACCCACATCTCACTTTCAAAGTCTTAGAACAAAAAAAAAATAAAAGAAGGTTCCAAAGTGCGTAACGCAGCACTTATGTGCTAAGCAGTCCTGGAGGGATATTCGCATATTTTACCGAATCTCGATGAAAATCAATAATTTACACTCTGGCAACCAAAGAGAACAGATAATTTTCGAAAAAGCAACGGAAGAAATGTATACGATTGCCACCTGAACCTTATTAGCTACGACTTCCTACGAAATAAATATGTCGGTCATACGTTCCTCGCTCCTGAAGTCCAACAAACTATTTCAGGTAAAAAGTCGAACAGCGCCTGGTCAGTCGCAATAAGATGTGAACATCTGAAGTTAGTCATGCAACTTCTCGTCAGCACACTGGCCCAGCTCTTCACACGATGTATGTTAAAATGAAAGCCTGCCCATTGATTTGAAACCAGCATGTTTCAGGAACAAATACTAGTTTGGCACAGGCTTTAAGATCGTTCATAGACAAACAGCTGGCATTCTTGGTTGGATCTTCCTTTGTCTGACAATCACACTAGGAGAGGATCTTTTTTAGAACGTTCTTGTCGTTAGGTCTTTTTTGTTTTTTTCGCGCAATGACAGCGCTTCTTCTTAGTTTATGGCTAAACCTAATCTTTGCTACTGTAGACAAAAAAATCAGATATCATACAAAATTAATGCATTACTGAAGTGTCAAACAGCAAAGGTTTTCTGCTCGTATGTAATTGGTCGATATCGCATAGGTCGTGTAATCAGAGAAATCCCATAGTCGTCAGCGGTATTTTTTCTTCTTCAACTATGAAATTTCCGAAAAGAATTGTACGGAGGACATGAGTCTTGTGAGAAGGCCTCAGCTTTCATTTCGTACGCCATTCCAAACTTTCCTACCATGTGCGCTGACCGCTCCTCATATGGCATTGAAGTCTTCAAACCGAAGTGTAGGAAAACTTCTCGATAGAAATGACTTCCTTCAACTCAGTGTTAAACGAGTCTGTTTTGCTGCCATCAGCTGCACAAGTTGAGTGGTAGCAGCTGCCTTTCATTCAACACTGATTACGGAGGCAAAGGAGAGCCACGCGAGGTGATGGATTTGTACGAAACATCAGATGGAACACAGATGAGTAAACATCAGAACCAACGCCTCTTACTTTCGTGAAGGAGACTTTGTTCCACGTATATCGAGAGTCTCTGGTAATATTATTTAATGTCGAGCAATTACTTCTAAAGAGCACAATCATGATGTGGTATCCTTACCTATTGACAACAAAAATCGTGCACTGACTATTATTTCCAAGTATTTTGAATGCGCTAGTCAGTACTTAACTTTTTAAGTTTCCGTGACGTTAATAAATAATGGCCGATAAGAATTTGATCCAATCATACATGGTGACGATTGAAACTTCTTCTTCATGGGAAAATCAATCGCGAAGGTATGTGAGGTGCTGAACTCACTTCTGTCATTAACGCCGACGAGTTGCTTGGCTCGTGTAAGCAGGCATATGCACAACTCTTCTTCGAGTTGCAATAGAATCAATTCTATGAACCGTACTCTTCGGAGATTCTAAGAGATTTAAAAGAGAGGAAACTCAATTAATTGGTGCAATACGAAATCATATAAATCAGAGAAATTGCCATATTGAGGTACCGTCGGCCTCTACGCGTGGTAAGGACAACCCGTTTTCAACTGTTCTGTGAAATTGCAGAAAGTATGGGCAGTTTATGCTGAGCGGCAGCGGACCGGGGCTTTTACTGGATAGTGATATAGCACCGCAACACTTCTCAGAGTTAAAATTGCGCTTGGAAATGAATATGCTGACGGTTTGATGATATACAGCTCGTTGTGGTCCATCATAGCTATCGAATCTGAATGGAACGATAGAATGGGGAATCACATAAAAATCATAATCAATTATGAAAAAGGTCAACGGAGTACACGGAAACGTCATCGCTGTGCTCGGCACTGAAATTTAAGTATTCCAATGTTTTCTGCCTTAGAAGAGCTTTGAGAATCATGCCGATGTCGTTGATGCCTTGAAAGACTTCAGAAAGTTTAAAATTTGAAAAAACTCCTTTTAATGAAATTTATCTCTCGCTGACAGGACTTCGTGATTTTAACATTTCGGTTAAAAGGCGAAGAGAGGACCATGTTGGTGCAGAGGAGCACCGAAAGCAACGAGAGATTGTCACGGGCACTTCAGGCTCTTTGTTTTGTTTACATTTGAGCACTCTTATGAATTCTACTAGTTTTGTCTTTGTTATGATAAAGCATATCCAAGTGATATATGAGACACCGAAATTACAAACTAAAGAATTACATTATACCCTGGAGACATATATTAGTAGGCCAAGAACTTTACTCAAACTTTGGACGTCTGACTTTAGACAAATATCCTCTCATCGTTACCGGTAGACACTTTTGAACCATGAATTAATTGTTGAAGCAAGATTTTATGGAAGATTATTGAGAATCAGGAAGAGTGCGCAATACTTGACACTTTTTGCCATGGGTCCATTTAGTAGGTAACAAATCCTGCGTCGCATGGGCGTTGGGTCCAACATATGTGTTTGCTTCCTGTATTACAGATAAAAGCTCCCAAATCGTCACTACGATGAATCTTTTCCAGAAAGTGGGAAGTCACCAGCAATTTCTATCATTCTACCCTTTAGTTCTATAACAATGCAAATTCTGATTTTTCTATGAAACCAGACATTTTTGTACAAGTGGTGGAGCAGATACATTTTAACAAATTTTTAATGTACATACCTGAATACGACCCATTTATTACGCACCACTGACTAAACATCAGTTTTACACATGGTAAATGGTAGACCTCACAACAATAATGGATGTGCATAGAATCTTTCTTCGTCCAGTGTCATAGACAAAAAAAACTCACTCGCAGATAGGTTAGTGAACTCACTCGTGTCACGATTCGTATTGAGATCAGTCAAATTAAGCAAAGCTTTCGCGTTATGGGCATGATCCATGAAGATCAGATAGTAAAATCACAATGAAGCAACGATAGTACTGAGATACGAGCGAAGCTTTGAACATGGGTGCACGTAAAAACAAGGATACCTATGGACACTTACGATGCATAATAGCATAAACTTCGAAACATATGTGGAACAGGAAAGTGAAGGAAAAGGAGTGTTAATTTCTGCAAAAGGATATAATGGAATGGGATCGCTGCACATTGAGCGCTAGAGCAATGAGCACTTGTTCAAACATAAATGACACATAAGTTACAAGGAATCGGACAGAATGAATAGAATCGCAGAAATATCTCATTCCAGATTATTAGAGAAATTGTAGATAAAAAATATAATATGGCCATATAAGCGAATTCTAGGTCCACCATCTTACTAGGAGGATGAGCGGAAAGCCATCTGATAGGAACAGCTTGGTGGAGCCTCAAATATTAAATACTCATGATTTTCTGGAGAAAATGAACGCAGTCCCATCACCTCTATCTGAAGATACTTCGTCGTTATGAAGACGAATGGATTTCGATGGTGTCGGTATCCGTATCAACATCTTCCGATACTTCGCTGTGCTCCAAAGACGAGCCACTTGTGAAATGGTATTGGACGTAGCAATCTGTCACCTGTTGCTGGAAATCTTTATAGCAGCAGCTAACATATATTCCTGGTCCCAGAAATTATTGAGTAAAATAATGTGACACTAGAGGCGATTGTAATATATTTTTTGCAGTGATTTCCTCATACGTTAAGCCTTCGGAGCTGCCGCAAACTTACAAAAAATTAGAATGCTAACTAAACAGCACTAAGCTTGTTGTACGAATAATTATTTCCATGCATTTATTTCATCAGTGTTGCTGTTAGTCTTTTATCTCAAGGAGATCCCTACTCAATTTTTTTTCTATTTGATTTATGATAAGGTATGCATTTCAGAAGATTTTCGAGATTCAGGAACACAATATACGAGAATAGCGCAGATCCTGACATGCTGCGTTTTCCGACTTATCTAAAATGTTTTGAGACAGTCATAAAGAGCAAATCACAAAGAAAAAAATACAAAGAAGTGAAATTAAGATCATCACGAAATTTAACGATCAAATTAAATCATACAAGTTTGTTCGAGCTCTCGGAAATTTCGCCAGTATGACTCACCTTCTCTTTATTCTTGAACTCCTGCGGGATGATCTGCTTTGTGATCGTCGGCTGTTCGATCGGGGTCTTTGGGACACACTTAGGCGCTTTATACTGCGTCGGTGACGATCGCGAACGGCGTCTGTATCCACATGAAAATCGGCTTCCGTAACGGCACGAACGTCTCTTCAATGGTCGGGAGCGACTACGACGAGCTCGACTTCTTGTGCTTCTCCGTTCTCCACTTGAAGACCTACTTCTACTTTCGCTTCTAGACCGGCTTCTTCTGCCCTTATTCTAGACCGTCTTCTTCTGGTAGTCTTCTAGGCTTCCGTCTTCTGACTCACCTACTCCGTTTTACCGCATTCTAATGACCTTTCGTGATCGATTTGGTCATGAAAACTAATATGGACTCCAGAACTATCACTAACCTGGAAATTCCAGGAAACGGAAAAATGAGAGAGAAACCTTCTGTGGACTGCAGAAATAGCTGGTGAAAATCTTTTGGAAGCAGAAAGAGAAAGTACTTCACAGTGACGAATTCTAGACAGTCAAAAAAAATCTCTTGAAAAGTGTCTCGCTCTAAACATGTGGATGCATCATTTCCCATCTCACAACAACAACATGTCTCAAACAGGAAATGAATCAGCTCAAACTTCTGTCGAGTGCGGGAAAACTGCCCTCGCGACCGCACTCGGACGGTCCACGGCACCTTTGTAGTGACATATGCTGTCTCTCTGCAGCTACGCTGCGTAGGCTCCTGTAGAGCGGAGCAGACCAACTAGGTCTACTCATTAGGAAGGTTTCTCGCCCCGCCTCTGCTGCCACGTTCCCTGCCACAGCCTTCGCTTGGCAAATCGGTAAACAACATTACCAAGAATATAAAATTCGATTTTGCTTTCCCTGCTAAGCCGTACCAGAAAACAAACGTGTCGCTAAGATCAGGAAACGTTGCGCTAGTAGTTGATTACTAATACACTAGAGAAAGACCTCTGTCCGACGAGGTTTATAGCACAAACAAAAAGACAGAGGAGATCGGAAGATTAGAATAGCTTTCAAGAAGCAAACACATTCTTGACTTCTTTAATGCGTGTGTCATAGTTTGAATATTAGCACTCTACAGAAGAAAATTCGTCCAGCGAAATATGAGCGAAAAGAGAGAAGTATACACGGTTTTATGTGAAAAAACCGAAGAGTTTGGACTGTAGCCTCAAGTGTCAGTTTTCGAATGGTTACTAAACTTTCTGCGAAAATTTTTTTTTCAGCAGCTGAGGTCCGGTTTTTCATTTGTTTCTCCTTAATCAAAAATAAATGAAAATTTCAATAGATCCTTTCATTATTATTTGAGCCAACTTGTCATGTGGTCTGGTAAGGGCTCTTGTACAGCCCGAGACACGTGCTTCGTCCTTACAGACTCACCAGTCGGGCAGAACCCGTCGTCTGTCGATCTTTTTATAGTCAGTTCTCTCGGTAGCGATACACTCCTCATAGAGAGTTATCGACGACGCACGTTTTACACTCTATGTCAAGCGAAAGTTTCACCTAACACAGAGTGTTTTCGCACTCGATTGCTAGCTGGCTGGTATTTTTATCATATTATACCTTTCCTTCGCCCGCCCTTATGCGACGACGGATTCTGCCCGGCTGATGAGTCTGTAAGGACGAAACACGTGGGCTTCGTTACAGTAGTTTTGACAGAATTGCGAATGGTTGCACAATCCATTAAGTACATACTGGAAGTTCAATATCATTTTCTAGAAAGAAAGGACTCATACTAATGTTTACGGAGAATGTGCAAGAAAATAGGAAAATTACTGTGGTAAGCGTATAGGATGGAGTGCCATAAATCACTTCATCAATAATCACATTATCATCAATCATATCATCAACAGTCTCACTTGGTCATTCATTCTATAGAAGCATTTGATTGGAGGATGGTTGAAATCTTGCATAATAAGATAACAAAGTTCAAGTCAAATCGCGACATCGCCCTTAATTAGAGCGCGGAACCGTCGCAGCTTATAATTTTACGCGTGCTTGCATCTTACAAACTTATTAATGTGTGCAGTCGGTGCTTAGAACCTCTGGAACCCAAGACCAAAAATTTTTTACACGTATATTTCGGACAAGAGCGTATGTGGCGCAGTGGTTAGAGGTGCCTGCGTCGCCCACGAGGTCACTGGTTCGATCTCGCGCTCATGGCTCACCAAGCCATCCATCCCTCCGGGGTCAGTGAATTGGTACCAGACAGGTCTCAGACTAGTCTGGGAGGATAAGCAGCACTGACTCGGTTCAGCGGGAGGCCACCGCGAGTCATTGTAAAGGCCAGATGTGCATTCAATCACTTCAAACAAAGTTAAAAAATGAAGTCGAATGCATGGCGCATCCCTCAGGGATTGATCAACGCCAAGAGCTTATCCTTTATCCTTATATCTCTGACAGCGTTGCTTTAGAAGAGCTGCTGAGGTGGAGCAGTGTCTGCGGTGATTGATTGTTGATTTGCGGAGGGCTAACAATGCGTCGCATTAGCAATAATTTTCAGAGCCGACTATCTATTCAAGTTGGTATTCCACAATAGTCCACACTCTTATCTCTGCAATCCAGAAATCGAGGTTGGTACATTAAAATTCCTGCAGCAGTTATCGTTTCGACGGTCCCGCTTTCTTTGATTTTTGGAAAGAACAGGCTGCCCTAAACACAGTCAGCCAAACACTATCATTTTATTAGAGACATTTGTGAGTAAGACTTTGGAAGCACCTTGGATAAGTGCTATTAATCCAAACTTTAACAACACGGGGGAATGCTTCGCAATGTTACGAAATATAAGGCACTATCAAGAATGAAAAATAAAGCTCTCGGCGGTATTCAATTCCTGAAAGATGAACCACGCATTATCGTCAATTTTTTGCTTTGATTTCGGTGACTGAATGCATATCTGGCCTTTGCAATGACCGCGGTGTCATACTCATGACTTATGAGCGTCTAATATCGTGTAGAATTGGAGCAACAGTAGCATCGGTTGGACAGAACAATCAATCCTCTAAGATGCTATTTTATTATGACACTCTATAATGGGACACTCCCAGGTCCATTTCTGATAGAAAGACTTTTGGAATTGTCAGCTACCATGGATAGTTTGGTCGCCATGTCAGTTTCACGCAGCCTCTCACCATGTTCATTTCAATCTAAACAATGAATACCAAATCGATTTTCTTCAGGCGTTTTTCTAGGCCCAATTTTTACGTAAAACCTCCAACGACGAACATGTAGCATGTGTCGTCTTCTCTGCAAAGCTGTATAAGTCTATATAGAACGTTTCGCCTTTGTTATCAAAATATTCAAATGTTGTTGCGTAATCGACAAAGATGGTAAAAGTTGGCACTGATCAACATCGTTTCAGCCGTAAGCGTGCGATTAGAGATGTGATTTGTTCGAATTAATCCATGTTTATATTCAAGGACGTTTTGACGATAACGGCAACGCCGTCGACGCCTCTATTATCGCATGTTCCAAGAAACAGTTTTTTTCCGATGTTATAGGCAGCATGAAATGGGTGTGTTTTCTTGTCACAGCCTGCTCGACGACACTGTATCTTATCTTTCTTGCTCCGCATTATCATGTCCTCTATAGAGGAGTCGTATGCGAGTGTATGTAAGTTGTCGATACAAACAGTAACGTTATTCAGCTCCCATTCGGAAAGGCTAGAATGGCTCTGGGATTTTGGTATCCTCTCTGTGTAGTCCCAATGCTGCCACGTTGAGGGCTCCTCCGGGGGTTTGAAAATTAAAGTCGAAAGACGAAAGGTACTGCCCGACTGGCGAAACTGTCATGGTCAAAACAAGTGTATTGGGCTTTACAAGCTGCATTACAACAGACCACATGCGTAGCTCAAAAAATCGTTATCAAGTAGATAGTTGAAAGTCTGAGAAAAAATAATACACTATCATGACTGGGCAAAAAATACTTTAGCATAGAAGAAATTTGACTTTCTGGTGGACATAATCTTATTTTCTATGCTGCGGTACACTGAGAAGATTTGTTCGAAAAAACCACAGCTTTGAAATCGCTGAAATATTGGTTGTCAAATAATTATTGCATGTCTGAAAAAATCGGACCAGTCGCGACCCTGAAGGACATGATATGCTTCCCCATAACAGCAATGTAACTCTTGGTAAATGTAATTTTTCCTAGTGGTGCAACAATCCAAAGTTTGTTCGATGAAGTATTGCGTACAATACGCTCGATAACTCACGATAACACAGAACGCGTGTGAAACACAGTTTGATCTTCGCACTTCGGCGCTCTGAGCAGGGCTTTTCTGGGAAGCAGGTGAGCTCTTTTGAAATCCACGATGTACAGTGGTCAGAGCACGTAATAAGCGAAGAGTGGGGAATATGAGATAATTCTTAGTGATATGGAGCTCCAAAAATGTTTCCCCAGAAGGGATATCTATTACTGAGCTCGCCGATGATAGGCCTTTAGTGCAATTCGGTTTGCAACATATAGTTAAGCCGATCTCATTCAACAGACAGGAATCTTTCGCAGAAATGTTAGTAATCATTCGAAAGTCTGAATCTCTGGCTACAATTCCTCGTTACTGTTTTTCTAAAACACCTCTTTGCAGCGCTGTAGCATCTACAAAAACATTTATTTAACATTTGCGTCTCGCCTTCATTTCTTCAGTAAAATTGGGAAATATCACGCTATCTGATGTTTACTTATAGTCTATAGAGCTCTGTCCAGCGAGAATTAAAGCACAAATCAAAAGACCAAAGGAGATCGAAGATCAAGGGACCTTTTCAAAAAAGCAAACACATTTTTGAGTTCTCCGAAGCCCGTGACATAATATGAGTACTAGCACTCCAATGAAGGAGTTGTGTCTAGCGAAATATAAACGAGATGAAAAAAAAAACCGAGTGGTCGTGCGAGATATAATATTAATTCAGACTTTACAGCTCCATGTGCGCTGGAAAGCCAGCCAGTACGGCAAGCCCTAGATCAAAGTTTTCAAAGGGTTAGTAGCACTCCTTTGAAAATTGCTGTCCACGAATGAGATAGGCATGAAAAGTCGCCGTCTAACCGAGTTGCACCGACTTTTGAATGACTACTAATTTTTCAATCAAAATCTTTGTGTAGCAAAGAAAATTATCTTAAAAAATTCTTTAAGATGGCAAATTCATATCGATAGTTCTGTGAATTGTTCAAGAATGCCAAGATATATGAGGAGTCAATCTTGGTGATTCCTATTGTTATCAACCTCGAATCGGATAATCTAAAAAGAAGGGGACTAAAGGAAAATAAAGAGAAAAAAGAAATAGACAATGCATTTGTCACAGAGTCCGAGTCCAACAATAGTAAATCAGTTTAAGAACAACCTAGTTGGGGAGATGACGCAAGCAAGTGTCAAAGGTGGGCAGAGGAAAGCTGGTGAGAAAAGGCAGAGATCGAAACGATGAAAAAAATTCATACTATTTGCCATAAAGTGGCACTTTTTGCAAAGAAAATTTCTTGTTGATGGAACTTTATTGTATTAAATGCAAAATACTAAATGAATATTTGTTTTGAAAGAACTTTCATTACAGTTTAGATGTAAAATAGGAGTCAGTGATACATACTTTACCAACGAGGAACTCTGATCAACGTTGGAAGCGCACTTTCTGCGATTATACCAGCTACATTGTGAAAACACGACTATGTAAATTTTCACAGGAGTCCTACATTTGCAATTATCTGTAACCAAGCTTTACTTTTGCAAGACAAGCAAACGAAATGCGAAAGAGGAGGTATGTGGGATACATTCCCTTGCAGACGACTAACTGAACCAAAAGACACCGTGATCCTGATGAGGCCACACGGAAAAACATACGTCTTAGCACTGAAATCGTCATAGGGAACGTCATGGAAAGCTTGAATATGCTATCAGGTTCAAAGCTTGTTCTCTATGCAAGGAGAGATTTGCCCTATCATGTGAAAATTCTCTTGGAGATATTCCACACCAAAACGTACTGAGAAAACGTACCTCGTGTAGGAACTCCCTGCACTTTTCTGTTCAACCGGATCCTTGGTGGCATTGGGCCCTTTGATTATTCTAAAAAATTGTCATTGTAATTTGAAAGAAAAATTAAATTCAGACGAGAAAATTACGTCATCACCCTCACAACTAAGTTAGTTATTGAACAGACAAATACCGACGTCTTTGAAGACTAAGAAGGTAACATCCGCTTCAACCTGTCGGCACATATCATCTGCTAAAGTCTGCACACCATTAGCATACGAAGATTAAGGGCGTGATGCAATGATTACTGTGTCTATCATTTTCCATTTAAAACGGAAATGTTTCCGCTCTTGTATCATATAAAAAGAATAGAAGAAGGAAGCTCTCAGCGATAATCAATCTTCAGAGAATGCGTCATGAATTTTTCTTTATGTAGTAGCATTTGATGTGACTAGATGCATACCTGCCCTTTACAAGATTCGGCCGACTCATGTTTCAAATCAACGCTGCTATCCTTTCAGCCAATCTGGTATCCGCTGAAGCCAAAGTGATGGAAGCTTGACGAGTTTTGAGCGCGTGATCGAACCAGTAACAATTGATTGATCGACCACGTGTGTGGCGCACAGCACCTCCGATCATTTCGCCATAGGCAGTCGTGCAGATGGTGACGATGAAATGTTCAAGCAAATCCTTGTGGACAACATAGACAACATATGAGCTAACGCTTTGTTCCTACAACCCCGTAGTACCGATAATTATCTCCACTGACCTATCGAAAATCTAAAGCGCTGAGATGTTATGCAAATCGAAACTGACCGGTTGACGTAGCTGAAGTTGTCGAATAGACAGTGACATACCGCGGCTGACGCTCTGCAAAACAATAATTGGACGTCAATGGCAATAATGACAGTCATTTTTATAGACGGCAATAATAACAATATGATATTTCCCGTCTATAAGCCCTGAATGATAGTGAGATGTAGCAGAAGGGCACACTAGAATTATGAGATGCTCTGGAGGACAATTGCTCGAAGACAGTAACTCACTCAGACCAGGAATCGTTGGGGAAAAACCTGGATTAGCACTTGAACAAACTTACTTTCGCAATAGTCACCTAGCTGTCAGATTCCGAGATGACAATGGCCACGGCGTGAGCGGAGCGGAAAGGAGCACGTTCGTAGCCGTCTGACCACGCTAGTAATGTGAATGACGTTATTTCACGACGCCAGAGACTGTTTATGGACAATGTGAAAAGTCGACATCACTTTATTGAGACTCTTATTTGAATAATTATTCACTGATGATTTTGCTTCTACGCATCTCTCAACTTCTGTAGTCAAATAGATCATTAATTGGGTAGACGGAAACATGAATATAATAAATTCATAAAATTGGCATTTATCCAGCTATCAAACAGATCCATCCCATCTCACTAATGTTACAGGTGCTCCTGGACTATCCACGCGATGCGCGTCCAGCAAAGCACACATCTGGAAATTCTTCGACGTTACTGGCCTCTAGAACTGTGTCTGAGGTGACTACGGAATGAAAGCTTCTGCAAACTTTTATTCACCGTGAAACAGCAAGTAGCATATACGGCTCAGTTCTCAATCTAGCAGCACTTGTCACTCTCAAATTGATGTCCAAATTGTTCAATCTTCAAATCGCCCGGAAAATACTACCAACGTATGAGAGAACTAACAAAAGAACTACAAATGGCACCAAGTCTCGCGGCCGTGTTCATGCCGAATGTTTAAGCTAAGTCTCAAATCTTTGCTATAGGAATAACGTCGATCGCTTTGTCACTTGCCAAACGCACAGTGAGATCGACAAATGCTTCGCATTGCTGCACAAACGTAGGACACGACACATGATGGGAAGGACTTTAATGTAGAAATCACGACCCTTAGGAACAAAATCTCAGCGCGTTAGACATTAGAAGAATTCAGGATAAACGCCATAAATCTAGACCCGAACCGTAAAGAAAAGTGCCTTGTTATTGTTCTCATACGTACCAGAGCGTAGCATATAAGACCATGCTACCGCAGCACGTAGGACTATTCTTTTGATGTGAAGGTGTAAATGAAGCCTACGTGCTTCTCACACGGCTGGTCTCACATAGAAAAAATAAGTGGAAGACACTAAAAAAAAGAAGACTTTGTTGAAAAATTGTTAGGTGTTTGATGTGACTGAAATCTAGGTTGGATAACTGTTGTGTTGAAAAATTTCAAGTGTTTGATTGGCTGGATTGTGGACAATCCTATCTATCCGGGATTTCAAGAGGGCAAGACCGCTGAAACATCAGCTCATGAAATAAGCCGTGTTATATCAAACACGCCTTTGTCAGGCAACAATAAATCTATGATTTATTGAATGCTAAGGTTTATTTGAGATCGGTCTAGGAAATTGCCATTATTGAGAACCTCAAATCTATTCCTCAAGGGAAACGCACTGAATCGTACTCCAGCAGGAGAAGACAGTAGTGCAAATTTCTTCCGTTCATTGTTTCGGTCTACCAAATTCTACCCCAGTTATAACTAGAGGTTAACAGCTCGAGATTGTGTTCAAGTAATTATTGCGTCAACTTCCACATTTGCTTTAAAATGTGCTAGGCAGTGCTTGATCCCGGCAATGTACTTCCGAAAAAGTGTATATTATAGGATGCAACTGTATGGTAGAGTGATAACATGATGACGTGTTTAAAGCATTTTATAAAGCATGGTACGACATTTTCAAAGCACTAGACAGCTGTTGTTTCGCCGTTACAGACTCACCATTAGCACCGTGCTTGTCGCTCAGCCGATTCCTTACAGGAGGATATCAGAATTTCGGTTTTTGGGCAGGATTTTGCACAGGCTAAACATGTTGTCATGTTATCACGTAACCAAATTGTTATTGTTTTGAATGAGGAATACATTATCAGTCGAGAATAAAGGCAGCTGTATGGGGTTGCAGGTATTTTGAAGTTATTAGTGATGACTGTTTCGGAAGTGTACAGTATATAGTGAAAAAAAGGTATTTTCAGGGCCGGAAAAAAAGGTGGGGGGGAGAGGTGGGGGAGGGGAGAAGAAACGTACAGCCACCAAATGGCAGTGATGCTCTTCGCAGTGCGTATGTGGCTGATCTCCACCCCACAAACGTCACTCGACAACAGCGCCCTATGGAACATCACAACCATCTATTTTTGAGACTGCAAGACGACTGCTCGACCAGTATCCCACGACGTTCAGGAATAAAGCAAGAAAATGAAATGAATGCTAAAAGTGGTGAGATCTGCACAGTGGAGAAAAATTAAGAAGGAAAAAAGCGCTATGAAGGCAGATCAATGAAGTGCTCAAAAAAAGTTTTGTCATGCACCCAAATGAAGACCTCAACCGTTGCGCGAACGTCTGCTTGCAGAAGTGAGGAAAAAGATATCGATGATGAAACCGACGTGGTAGCCGAAAAACAATAGACTCATCGCAGATTGGTACTTCAGAACTAGTGTATTATTTCAAGAATAATGTAGCTGGAAAGATGATGTAGACGAATATAAACGGTAAGCAGAGGAAGGCTGGATGGAGAAAGACGGAAATCGAAACGAAGAAAAAAAAATTCTATTAGTCGCCGAAAGCTGTGCGGTTTTTTACAAAGAATATTTGTTAATGGCCGAAGTATAAGTAACCATTCAAAAATGTTCGTAAAATACTTCGTCGGAAATGAGTTCCATGTGTTTATGTGGCGCTGTGCACCTTCTCCTCCTACAATACAATCATTCCTCCTACAGTGGTTTTCAAATCAAAACTAAAATTTCGCCTAGAAACGTATTTTGAGTGAGGTTTTGAAAGATGGACAGTTAATAGGAGGCCACTAAATTTGTAAATGAAAAAAAGTCTCACATTAGGAATCTCCCCTTCTCTGGAGGAAAGCTTCTGTACCGCCATAGCTACCCGTACGAAGGAGTCCTGCTCCTAAATAATAACTATTTAGTACAAAGCAACTTCTTGAAATCAAAAGTCTTACACTTTCTAAGTCTTGGAATTGATAAAAAAAATGGAAACTTTCTAAGAGCTATAATTTTCCTTAATTGATGCTTGCGCGGGGTTGATAGTTCTCCTTTCTCAAAATTTGATAGCTAACGCTTCGCCAACCTCGTGCAAGATCTAATTAAGGGAAAAGACAGATCTCAGCTTTGTAAGAGCAAAAAGTATTTAAATGATACCGCGAGTTGTCTTGTGTCCACGTCCAGCAAGGGCTCCGTTACAGTGGTTTTGACAGAATCGCGAATGGTTGCACAATCCATTAAGTACAACTAGAAGTTGAATGCCATTTCCAAGAAAGAAAGGATTCATACTAAATGTGTACGGAGAATGTGCAAGAAAATAGGGACATTACTGTGGTAAGCGTATAGGATGGAGTGGAGAGAAAAAGTGAAAATGTGACGGAAATTTTCCCTTATATACATAAATCTTTTCATCAACAATCACATTATCATCAATCACGTCATCAACAGTTTCACTTGGTCATTCATTCTATAGAAGCATTTGACTAGAGGATGGCTGAAATCTTGCATATCAAGATAACAAAGTTCATGTCAAATCGCCCTTATTTAGAGCGCGAAACCGTGGCAGCTTATAATTTTACGCGTGCTTGCATCTTACCAACTTATTAATGTGTGCAGTTGGTGCTTAGAACCTCTGGAGCCAAGGACCAAAAATTTTTTAAACGTATATTTCTGACAGCGTTGCTTTAGAAGAGCTGCTGAGGTGGAGCAGTGTCTGCGGTGATTGATTGTTGATTTGCGCAGGGCTAACAATGCGTCGAATTAGCAATAATTTTCAGAGCCGATTATCTATCCAAGTTGGTATTCCACAATAGTCCACACTTTTACCTCTGCAAGCCAGAAATCGAGGTTGGTACATTATAATTCCTGCAGCAGTTATCGTTTCGACGGTCTCGCCTTCTTCGAATCCTGAAAAGAACAGATTGCCCTAAGCCCAGTCAGCCAAGCACCATTATTTCATTAAAGACATTTGTGAGTAGGATTCTGGAAGCACCCTGGATAAGTGCTATTAATCCAAACTTTAACAGCAGGGAGGAATGCTTCGCAATCTTACGAAATATAAGGCACTATCAAGGATGAAGAATAAAGCTCTCGGCGGTATTCAATTCCTGAGAGATGCTCCACCCATTATCGTCAATTTTTTGCTTTGATTGCGGTGACTGAATGCACATCTGGCCTTTGCAATGATCCGCGGTGTCTTACCGATGACTTATGAGCGTTTGAGATTGTGTAAAATTGGAACAACAGTAGCGTCGGTTGGACAGAACATTTGATTCTCCAAGATGCTATTTTATAATGACACTCTATATTATGACACTCCCATGTCCACCTTTGATAGAGAGACTTTTGGAATTGTCAATTACCATGGATAATTTAGTCGCTATGTCAGTTTCACACATTCTCTCACCATGTTCATTTCAGTCTAGACATTGAATCTCAAATCGACTTTCTTCAGGCGTTTGCTACATCCAACTTTTACGTAAAACCTCCAACGACGAACTTGTAGCATGTGTCGTCTTCTCTGCAAAGCTATATAAGTCTATATAGAACGCTTCGCCTTTGTTATCAAAATATTCAAATGTTGTCGGGTAATCTACAAAGATGGTAAATGTTGGCGTTGATCCACATCGTTTCAGCCGTAAGCGTGCGATTAGAGATGTGATTTGTTCAAATTAATCCATGTTTATGTTCAAGAACGTTTTGACGAAAACGGCAACGCCGCCGACACCTCTAATATCGCATGTTCCAAAAAACAGTCTTTCTCCGGTGTCATGGGCAGCATGAAGTGGGCGTGCTTTCTTGTCACAGCCTGGTCGACGACACTGTATATTATCTTTGTTGCCCCATTATCATGTCCTCTATAGTGGAGTCGTATGCGAGTGCATGTAAGTTATCGATACAAACTGTAACTTTATTCCACTCCCATTCGGAAAGGCTAGAATGACTCTGAGAGTTTGGTGGCCTCTCTGTGTCCGCCAGTCCCAATGCTGCCACATCGGGGTTTCTCCTCCGGACGTTTGAAAATTGAAACCGAAAGACGAAGGGTACAGCCCGACTGGCGAAACTGTCATGGTCGAAGCACGTGTATTGGGCTTGACAAAATGCACTACAACAGACTACATACGTGACTCAAAAATTCGCTATCAAGTAGATTGTTGAAAGTCTGAGAAAAATTAAGACCCTATCTTGAAAACTACATTTTTTTTGTCGAAGCGAGTGAAACATGCCAAAGAACTAAGACTTGATAGGAATTTACTGTGAGTTATGGAATTTGATAATAGTGGCAGAGTGAACAGCGTAGGATTTGATCGTGTTTTGTGTATTCTCAAAGCACGGTCGCCTGTGATATGAGTGCTCAACTCGTGGAGCTATAGAGAAACTAATTAGAGGAAAGAACGAAGCTATGAGTGCTGCCTATACTCCCAAACAAGTCTGAGACCTGCCTGGTACCTATTTACCGACCCCGGAGTGATGGATTGCTTCGTGAGCCATAAGCGCGAGATCGAACCATTGGCCTCGTGTGCGACACAGAGCGCCTCTGATTGATGCGTCATAAACGCTCAATCTGTGGATAACGACATGAAAACATGATTGTCTCGTTGAAACAAGTGAAAACACGCTAGTAAACAGCTGGGTTTAACTGACTCATGTAAGCCACAGAAATTTATTGGTATGTATGCCTAGACGAGATGCTTGCTGTTGAGATGTAAATAAACCAACTTTATCCTTTTTTTCTTCTCGTACGATCTTTTTTTCAGCCCATTGTTGCTGGCATTTAGTCTGTCACTAGGGTTCTTTGCTGATGATTTTGACGAGTACGACTAACCTCATACATTGCCACAAATTTCGGTAGGATAACGATGAAATACTGGTCGAAAATGGAGTTTTAGTTATCTCGAGTTCAACAGGGATAAAACGAAGAACTTTGGGCATCGGCAGGCCATTGCAAATCACAATATGAAAAGGATGTGATATGTTTTGAGCCGATAGGTCTAGTATTATACAAGCGCCTATTTCGTCCTATTGGGACACATCAGTAGCACCCTCCCTCGGTTCCGCCGATCCCTTGAGGCTAAATAATTTTCTCAAGGAATCGACGCCGCGTAAAAAGTCTTTAGTTTTTTAAGGTGACGATTCCTTTAGAGGAATGTTAAGCCTCAAGAGATCTACGGAACCGAGGGAGGGTGTTAGTGATGAGTCCCAATAGGACGATATAGGTTCCTACATAGCACTAGACCTATCAGCTCAAAACAGTCATATGCTTATCAGATTATATCGTTTTGATCGGTTCTATGAAAGAGCGGTCGGTAGCAGAGGTACATTATGAAAAAGACATGCACTCATTCACTACGATGCTCTGTGAAATTAAGTTCTAAGCGTATAATGTACAAATTGATCACGGCTCACCACTTTGCTGCGGTCTCTAAATCAATAAGACAGAGGCAATTCATTAGAAGTGGCAATTGTTCAGAAGAAAAAATGTTGACTTCTGCTTCCCACATAATGTCATTGCGAACTATCATTGGGCGATTTTGTAACATATTTATTTTGATTCAAGTATCGGCCAAAACTGTGGTCACTTCTGCGGTATAAGAAAGAAAAAAAATCACTGAATCCGGAGCGTTATATACGATAGTATCCCCTAGCAAAAACAACAAAGAATTGAGAAGCCTAGTTATGGTGCATTTTTGAAATAACATCCATGATGAAAGTGGCTTTTATTATCTCTAAGCAAGATTTATCGATGCATTTGAGATTAACCCTTTGCAGCCACATGCTAGAAAACGTAGCTACCAGCGCAGCATCGCATCTCTTTCAACTACTATAATCTACTGTACTTAACGATACAAGACTTTCGTTTATACAAAGTCAAAATGGAAGAGTGTACTTACTTTCTCTTTTTCTATTGTAGGGAAATTGTTGCCCTGAAATCATATAACTCTTAATATTACCATAATATATAACATAGTAATCAGGAAGAACTCTCCAATGTAGTTTTGAGCACAAACGAGATATCAGCCGGCACAGATAAGTTACATTGACTTTTCGCTCTGTCTTCAGGAGCGCATGTGGCGCAGTGGTTAGAGGTGCCCTGCGTCGCACACGAGGTCAGTGGTTCGATCTCGCGCTCATGGCCCACCAAGCCATCCATCCCTCCGGGGTCGGTAAATTGGTACCAGGCAGGTCTCAGACTTGTCTGGGACTCAAACACCTCACCTCACCAGTCACCTCAAACGAGGTTAGAAATTGAAGTCGAATGCATGGCGCATCCCTAAGGGATTGATCAACGCCGAGAGCTTTATCCTTTTTATATAACATAGTAAAGGTTTTTTGAAATGTTGACGTGATAATGCGCAGATACAAAATAGATCTAAGGGTCGATCTAAAGAAAAAATTGTCGCCTGCTCATAGTATAGATGACTGAGTGCCCCGAGAGGATTGGCTAAGACGAAAAGGATACCGCTCGACTGAATACCATCATGGCTGAAACACGTGTATGGGGCTCTATAATCAGGCCTTTTATAATAGACCACATGCGTGGCTCAAATAATGATTACATGGCAGATCTAAGAAAGGTGGAAGGCAAACTGACTGAGCTGGCCTCGATTATTCAAACCGCTTTTTTGCAGTGAAATAAAGCGAAAGAATACCTCTGAATAGACTAGAGAGGAAGATCGATGGATAGACGACAATGAATCAACGAGCCTGAAGGTAAAACATGAATTAGGTAGTCGCAGGCAATTTCTGTGAAAACAGAATCTAGGTACAGAATGAATTACGTAGAACTTGATCGTGTTTTCTATGTTCTCCAAGTACGGTTGCATTTTATATGAGTGTTTGTATATGGAGTTTTGGAGAAACAAAATAGAAGAAAGAACGAATCGCTGGCGATTCAACCTCACAATGAAACACTGCGGACGGCTGATGAAACCACTATCCGGGGTTCACATCGACTGAGTCGAGCTATATAGCTTCCAATTTCAGATAAATGAAGAATAACTAAAGCAAATGAATTTTTGATAGATGAGGATATGGAAGACTAGAATTCTTTTGTTGAAACGAGTCAAAACATGTCAAAGAACTAAGCACTGACAGGCATATACTGTGAGGTCTGTAAAATAATACTAGTACAAAGTGAATAACGTAGGACTCGGTCGTGTTTTGTGCATAATCGAAAATAGGTAACACATGATTTAGGTACTCAATTCGTGGATCCATACAGAAACTATGTAGAGGAAAGAACGAAAAGAATGCTGTTTAACCTCACCATGAAACACTTCAAACGGCCGACAACCACTGGTTGGGGTTCACATCGGCTAAATGACACTATACATCATTGCAGCTCAATTAATAAATCAAATCTGTGTATAACGATATGGAAAACATGATTGCCTTGGTGAAACAAGTGAAAGCACGCTAGGAAATAGCTGGTTTCAATTGACTCATGTAAGCCGCAGAAATTCTTTGGTATGCATGAATAGATGAGGTTTACGTAAATATCGTGCAAGTAAACCAACTTTATTCTTTTGTTTCTTGTCGAACGATGCTTTTTTTCACCAGTGCACTTCGATGATAATCTTCACGAGTACGATTAGACTTATACATTGCCACAAAATCCAGTAGGATAACAGTGACTTAGTGACCAAAAAATGGAGTTTTAGTTTTCTCGAGTTGATCAAGCCTTCCAAACCTTCGGCTTTCATCAATCGCCACCAACAGTTTCGTTAGGGATAAAAAGAAGGACTTCAGACATCGGTAGGCCGCTGAAAGTCGTACTATGGGACCAAGATGCATTCAATCACTATATTGTTTTGCGAAATTAAGTTCCAAGCATATCTCATATAAATTGATAATCGCTCAGCACCTTGCCGCTGTCTCCTCATCAGTAAGTAAGAGACAATTCACAGGAACGGACAGTTGTTCAAAAGACACAAAAAATTGTTGACTTCTGCTATCTACATATTGTCATTGCTCGTTCGCTATCACTGATTGATTTTGTAACATATTTGTCTTGATTCACGTATGGGCTTACAACTGGGGTCACTGCTGTCATAAAAACACTGTGGTCACTGCTGTCAGGAAGAATAAGAATAAGAATCATTAAATTCGGAGCTTCGCATAGGACAGTATTCTCTAGCAAAGACAACAAAGACATGAGAGATCTAGTTATGGTGCTTTTCAGGAGAGCATTCATGATAAAAGTGGCATTATTATCTCTTGGCAATAATCATCCATACTTTTGAAGTAACCTTCTGGAGCCACGTGCTACAAAACGTAGCTACCCATGCAGCGTCGCATCTTACTCAGATAGTGTAGTGGCTACGTCTCGTCTCGGGGCAAGGCAGGGAGGCAGCATCTGCGGCGAAATCGATGTGCAGATGGTGCCTACCTGCGACCACCGCACGAGCGACCAGCGGGACGTCGCGCTCTGTCAAGGATGGTTATAAGAGGATTAATAAGGCAAAGGTTGGTATAAAAAATATTCATTTTGCTAGACTTCTCGTCTTCACATTTTCAAAGTTACAGCAATTTGCATTAATGAGTTGGCTTGAAGCTACAATTTTTAGAAAACTCCGAAGTCGTTGAGATACAGACGAATCAAGTGAAGTGGAGGAGTGCTTAGAAGACCATTTCATGTCACCAATACTTTTTCACACATGCGATTGCTGAGCTCTACTTTACTGGATCTCATCAAATGAATCCAAGAGCATACCGCGAGGACGGCCGATTGTGAATCGTCCACTCAAACTGAAGCCGCTCCGAAGAAAAGGAAGACACCTCATCAATAAAATTGAAAATATTAACATCCGTTGAGCTGCATGACATGTAGCTTGCCCAACTTATCAAAACGGCAGTCATGATAAAAGTCGAGAATTTATCAGAATTCGTTTGAAATTAATCTGAGGAATCGATAACTACGCGTGTGATTGAAAATGAAGATTTCAAATTGCAAACTTTGTAAAATTCCAATTACTGTATTCCGTGTAGTTTCTTCCATTATACGACAGAATATTACATGTATCGCACTGTGCAGTTTCTATCACTTCTTGCATTAAACACTCACTGATCATTCACAGAGGGCTAAAACTTTTCTTGCGCTTGTCTTCTATACATCGTTTGCCTTCGCCACGCTTATCATCAACGCCGACTGAGTCGACTATCTTTGTAATCTTGAGACAGTCCAACGTCCAAAAAGTTCATGTAGATCAGGAGAAGTAATTTTGACTCAAAAACCTTGTTAATATTTTCCATGCTCTACACGAATGGAACTATTCATGCACCCGTTTTAGGTCGAAACACCGTTTCATGAATTGGGCCATACGTGCGATGATTGGGTAAATCAGGACTGCACTCTCATAGTGGATTGCCACAGAATTTCTCTCGCACTATTGCTTAATTTATTTTTACTCTATATAAAATCGGGTTATTGCCAAAGCGCTGCGGTACATTGGAGGATGTTCTAGTAAGACCTGAATAGTGCCATGGCAGCGCTGCTCGCCATCTCAATGAAATGGACTACCGCAAAGTGACGTCTCAGTGGACACCTCATGCAGTGACCGTGCTGCAAATTATACTCTCACTTTCCTGGGATTGGTAAAACATGCTGTTTTGCTCCACAACAAGCAGACAATTGATGTCAACTTCTACGAGAAGAAACTCCAGAACTGGCGAAAGTGTCACAAAATTTCTCCTTTTGGGCAAGGTTTTAGTGGTCTTCACTGCATCCAGACGCCACAGGTCTGCTCAAAACAAGAAGAATCTCAAGCCTTTTACGGAATCGGAGAAATGCGATTGCTTGGAGCATGTCAAAGGCTGCAGAGAGGTGCTAGTATACTCATCAAAACGAGTTTGGTAATGAACACCAATTCGTATAAGCTACTAACAACCCGGATCGAGCGCTCAAGGTTGAAACGGTTGTGAATCATTGCCGGTTTTAACCATATCGTGGCTTACACACCAACATTGGACAGTAAAAAAGGAAATTAAAGTATTTCATATAAACATGGAGAATTTCATCAGAGATTACCAAACATTTTGAAGGCTATAGTTGAAGATAGTACAATTGAAAATTGGACCCAGAAGAATGACACCTTGAGACCGACGGACTAGAGTGAAACAGATACGATGAGAGTTGTTTGATTTCATTACGGCGACTAAAATCGCCCATAGTAACTTAAATTATCAAAAGCCCTAATCTAACGCTGGATGGGAAGGCCTCTCAATGAGGAGTACATGACGAGATGGGCGACATAGAAGTAGATCGAAAAATTCTGCTCAGCTAGTGTCGCTGTTGTTCCAGAATCTTACATGACTATAGCGCATTGCCTCCTTTACGCAACAATCCGTATTCCGCAAAAAGCAGAGAAAGTCGGTAAATTCGAACAGTAGCAAAGTACCAAAAAGTGAAATTTGATAAAATAAGAGGCGGACTCTTGAACAGGGAAGGGGGGACATGGCCAAGTGTTCGTACAGCGAGAGACCAACCTGCACCCCTCAACACTCTCCGGCCACTCAACAACAATAATCACTTATTGGAACGTCACAGCCAAGTTATTCCCGAGGTGGCAAGGATTTGTGTTCAACCAGTATTCTACAACTCTACACAACGTCAGAAGTTTATTCTTTTCACGCATATCAATTACGCACCAAAAATACGTCTATATATGTTTCTTTCAGAAATTCCACATTGGAAATATGAGTATTTTCGCGTTCCATTCTCGCAAAACAGGCAACAAAGTAGGGTAAAGGACAAAAACGCGATCTTTTTACTCCTTTGCGGTATTTTCGACGAAAAATGAAAATTTTAAAGACACGTTAACGTTGCCTTATCAGACATACCTTTATTTTATGCTTTTATTACTTTATTTAAATTAGTACTTTGATCTTTTGTGGCGAGAAAATGCCTCTAATGCCTAAATTTACTATATCGATTACTTATAAGCCCGTTGTGAAAATTAAGCGGCGCGGTAAGTACTCCGAGTACGAAACGTAATTTTTTCCTCGCTGGTAGAACGCAATAAAAGACCTGTTCGAGAAACCGAACTCAGTTCTTTCAATATTTACTTCAACAGAACGCGTTCAGCTCACCTTTCGAAGTTTGGACAGTACATCCATCTATCGGGAACAGCAGTTCTTCAAACTTTTCCTGCTCTCGGATCACTCATCGATTGGGGATTGAACTTCAGATGATTGACCTAGAAATATGAGATTTCAAAAAATTAAAAAGAATAGGAAGAATCAAATAGTTACGAGTAGAGGTCTCAAACGGCGCACTAAGTTCAAAACTAAATGACGAACTATTTTTCGCTTCATAGCGCTCGTTTCTTTCTCATAGAGTAAGCCCATAGAGTAGAGAAGAATACCTATGGTATTGTTTCTTTTGTGAGTGGGTTAAGGGCGCCAACGGTGAGGGTGGAGCAAAGGTAAACTTCCGATTGAGGCCTAGAGTTTTACATATCACTTAGCATCCTTGGATATATAATCAGATTTACTGTTTTTTTTTTCTGGTTGAGAAGAAACAAATGAAAAACCGATCTCAGTCACTAAAAAGGATCTTTTCACAGAAATTCTAGTAACTATTTGAAAGCTGAGAATTGAGGCCACAGCCGCAGTTCGTCGGTTTTCAAAACCCTCTTTAGAAAGCTACAACATTCAAAATAATTTTATCTCCCATCGCGTGTATTTCTCTCTTATCTCGCTCATATTTCGCTGGACGAAATTCCTTCCGTAGAGTGCTAGTATTCGAACTATAACGCACGCATCAGAAAACTCAAAAACATGTTCGCTTTCTGAAAAGCTCTTTTGATCTTTCAATTCACTCTGATCTTTTTATTTGTGCTTCAAACCTAGTCGGACAGAGCTCCTTTTCTTATTGTATCACTAATCATCTGCTAGCGTAATGTTTCTGATTCTAGCGACATGTTTATTTTCCGCAAATACGGTTTCAGCAGGAAAAACAAAACTGAGCTTCACATTTTTGGTAGCGTTGTTTACTGGTTCGAAAAGGCGATAGCCGTGCCAGGGGCGTGGCAGAGATGGGGCGAGGCGGACGATCGATATATTATCATGCAATTGTGAGTTTTGCCTCCGCATTGGGATAGACCCTACAAAAACGATTGGCTATGATACTGCGAAAATTTCTCTACCTACTGATATGCTTTTCGACTTTAGAGAATTATGATTGTGATAAAAAAAATAAAGGCGAAAAGCGATTGTGAAGCATAATTTTTGATCTAGATTCTACAGCATATAAAAGGTTATTTGGAAGAATCGGCAACGTGGGACTGTAGCGCCAAATCTTAGACTTCGAATGGTCACTGAAACTCATGTGTTGAAAATTTCTCTACAGAGAATGAGATCGATTTTTCATCTGCACCTTCCTAATCAGGAAAATGCCGATTTTTGTTTCTAGAAGATAGGATCCTGATTTGACGAAGAAATCTAGAGCAGTACAAAATGAGGAAACTGGGCAAACAAAACATTTCCATATTTCCATAGCAATATGTGATCAAATGGAGTGGGTCAAAAGCAAGCACGTGCGGTGTATAATGCAGGAATGGTCACTATTAGAAAAAACAACTAACCTTCTTTGTGAGTAGATTTGAATGGTATGCTCCGCGCTGCAGGTGCGCACGCAGCATCGCAACAGGTAGACAACGGAAGTTCCGGCGAAAGTGCCGTGGCCCGACTGCGTGCTGTCGCGAAGCGATTTTCGCGCACTCGACAGAAGTGTGAACTGATTCGCTTACTGTTTGAGAAATAATCTAAGGCTAAGGTGTGATTGCCCCGTTAGACCTCAGACGGTTAGCATTTGACAGATTAAGCGTTGCAGCGTAGAAAGAGTGGAGTGCAAAACGAGCGTCGGTGGCGCAACGGCTCAGCAGACGCTCCAAAAAGAGTAGGATCTGGGTTCGAATCCCAGCTGACGTAGATGCTTTCAAACTCTACATTACTGAGTTAATATTAGTATTAGACGTTTTCTTGAGTTCTCGCTCACTTTTCACTAGACGAACTGTTATACAGAAATAACGTGATTATCTTAAAACTTGTTCAAGCTGACAAGGAATTTGCACTTCTTATTTGTGCGGAATATTTCAAGGAGCGATTTGATGCTGAGCGGTAAAAAAAATCCAATATCCCTAAATACTTTTAGAATGGCGTTCATCTTCTCGTTGCTGAGACTCACTGTTTCCCCTTAAAAATACGTTTCTAATAGATGGTCCCCGATGGAAGCGATATTTATGAAGGTGTCGAATCTTCAAGCTTCAAGATATGTGAACAAAGTGTAGACGTGTTTTTATTATGAATCATAATTTCAAGGCAACTGAAGGATGTGAAAGCATCTACATAAGGGAATTTCGTGTTTTTTCGACACTGTCGTTCCATCTTGCGAGTAATCAACCCATATTATGATGTTTGATATATAGTTAACAAGTTTTGCCATAGATCTTGATTTTACAGTCTCAGCTTCTCCAAAGAAAATTTGTCTGCGATATTGGTCATCTCTCTGACATTTCATACGCCGGGTAGATTCGATACCTCTCTTATAGGGCCATCTGTTTTCTGAAACTAGCCCCACCCTATATAGCCTGTAACCAGCAAATTATCTAAATTTCCTTCATTCCTTCAAAGTTTTGTCGGTTGTACCGCTCATTGCAAAGTTCAAGTGACTCCTACTTACAGGTCCTCGGAGATTAACATGTGTAAATCGATATACTGAATGACATTGAAGAAGCTGTGTCGAAAATCGGTTGATGTAATTTATTTACTCACTTTTATGCTATATAACACAATCACGAATTTGGTGCTTACACATGTGAGCTGTTTCAATGACTTTATAACACCACTTCTCTTGCGGTAACGCGAACAACTCTACGAATTTACCGATGAATTTGAGTTGATGATACTTTCGGCAAAGCTGACTTAACAGCGCATGCCGATATTCTGGAGCAACGCCACTGATTATCTTATGATTGTGGATCTTAGTTTCTGAAGTCGTACCCAACAGCAACTGCTGTAAATCAGTCTTCTGAACTTTTCACGAATATTGAAAAGTAACAAGACAGACGGTATGGTTTATCTTCTCAGTTAGTTAGTAGATGCTCCTTTCTGGGTGTTGGTTTGCGAAGTACAGAGTGGATCCAACCCTTCCTCCACTTTCCCTACTAGCAGAGCCATCCAAGCTGGAAGGAGTCCAACATTACAACTCAGAGAACCCAGCTAAGAGTAAGACCGAGAATGACCGCCATCTTATCAGCTAGTAGTAGCACGGTGGTATTTTCCCTCTAATTCACATGAATTGACGACTGTTTTGAGGTGATGAAGACCTTAGAAAGCCCCGTATAGGTTTGTCTCGAGATCCCAAAAACAAAGCAACTAAGCCAGCACATTTGACGTGGTGGCGTCATCACAATTTTGAAGCAGATAATCGAAACAAGTATTTAAGTAAGTAGCGTGGAAGACTGCGAGATTATAGAAAAGTAAGTGGAAGACTGCGAGAATATAGAAAACATAGAGCTCTCGTCACATTCGTTGTAAGATGGCAAATGGCGCATCCAGATTTGTTCAAAGAGTCAAACATAGAGCATTCCTATCACATCTACGTGCCAACATTCCTAATATACCTTATTGTATTACAACATTCTAGACTGTAGTCAAGTTACAATTAGATTTTTGTTCTCTAATATAGTTAGGCTAATCTGCAAACTTTCGATTTTTGCTCGATAAGCAGAAGCGAGGTTTTCAATCAGCACGTATTAATTAGAATATTGAAGGACAATAATAATTTCGTCATCTTCAGAGACTGGAAAGGTGTGATTGATCCTCAATTTACTCAGTCAAATACTTTTGGAACAAGAGCACTAAGATGTAATCAGAACACTTTCGGATCACCAGTGACAAGCCTTTTTTTCAAATACTAACAGCTTGAGTTTGCGGAAGCAGGGTCTTTCCGTAATTTTGGGACTCTTGACTTGTATTGCGCTAACGTGAAGATGTTAGCCGGTCGTATTCTTCGTTGATGTTGGCAGCAATGGCATCTTCCCAAAAGCCGACTAATGATTTGAATATATCCCAGCTGATGATAGCTCTGAGTGCTCGATGTTTAAATTCAACAGCTTTCTCTCTCTTTCTCACAAAAATGGAACGATGCTCGAAAGAGACCATGGTCTTATCTCGTGGAGATCCTAGAAACAACAGCTCTATCGGTAAGGCGCAACCTTCGATCTACCAAAATGTGGTCTATTTCGTTATGATACTCTCCACTGGGAGACTTCTACGCCCACCGCTGAGAGTGAGGGCTTTCCGGGATGTGAGTAATCATGGACGCTTTCGGCCGTCGTGATAAACTCACAATGCCTCTCACCTTGTTCATTCCATATTAGTCCGTGTGTCTCAATGTGACGTTCTTCAGGTTATCTTCTAGGCCCATCTTTATATTGGAATCTCCAACATTGACCTTAGAGAATGTATGGTCTTGTCTGAAAACTTTTCGTGTCCATATAAAATGCCGCTACATTGTCATCGTCAAAGCTTGATGCTGCTGCGCATGCAACGAGGGTGGTCAAGCCTGCAATAATCCACATCGTTTCAACCGTAACCGTCCGGTACGAGTTGTTAGTTGTTGAAATGAATCGATATTCACAGTCGAATTCGATTTGACTAGAACACCAAAGTCACCGACACCTCCCCAATCGCTTGTTACAAGGAACAGTTCTTCTTCGGTGTCATAAACGGCGTGAAATGGGCTACGCCTTCTCGTCTCGGTCAAGCCAATGACGTCGCACCTGATATTTTGTGCTTGCATTGGTAGATATATCTACAGCGGCTTCGTACGCAAGTGTTCGTGCGTTATACGTGCACATCTTCACTTAGTCCGTTCCGATTTTGGCAGCCTAGCTTAGCCCTGAGGTTTTAGCAGCCTCTCCGTACTCGTTCTACTCGTCGCTACCGTATCGGGGATCTTTCGAGGTTGTGTGAATGAGGCTATTTTTATAGTTGTTTGAGTAAGGACATTACATATTTTGAGCCATAGGTCTAGTGCTATATAGGCGCCTATTTCGTCCTATGGGACCTCATCAGTAGCACCCTCCCTCGGTTCCGTCGATCCCTTAAGGTGAAACAATCCTTATCAGATTAAATCATTTTGAGCGGGTCTGTAAAAAAAAAGCAGTCGATAGCAGAAGTGTTGTTTTGAGTGTTTTTGATACTTAAACGTATAGCTTATTAGGCTTAAACGTGAGGGCTGAAAACCCAGGAATTATTTGCCAATCTCTGTCAGAAAAGCAGGAGGAGGTTATTGTGCGAGGCAACTCCTAACCGTTCTCCAGCCGCTTGAATGCGGGCTTTTGGCCAGTCTGACTCGTAGAAATAGGGGTATATCAAATCAGCGCTGTAATCGGCTAGAAGACGTACAACCACTTACGCCAGCAACATCAAACAAAAACAATTAACCTTTCGCAATATGCTCGGTTAGTATTTTCAGGGTTTATACATCTGATATGATTGCATGTGTACATTGTACATACATTAGCGTTAACGTATTCAACGTAGTGACGTATTTTTAACACATTGAGTAGCATTCAATACAAAGCCTACCTGGTCGTGGGAAAATTCATAGCCTTTCAGAAGCGCCTTTTCCTAGCTTCAATAGCTATATAGCTTTCAAAATCTTTGTGAAACGATTTCGGCAGAAAGTATATCAGGAAATTTAAGGATATGCAGCGGAACATTAACTGCTGGTCTCTGCATCGATTGACAGAAGGCTTCTTCGAGTGTCTCAATAATTTGCTGTGCTAGAAATTCTCCAGAAGTCAAGTCGAAGTCGATACTGGATGAAACGATCCTCACTACCAAATGATGAGAATTTCATTCAACAGACATAAATGACCTCGGTTTAATTGTGAACTTGTCCTTGAATTCTAAATTACGACATAATCCCTCCAAACTTTCGAAAATCTCCCATCAATCGACATCAGTCAACCTTCTGATTTATAACAGCGAGGTTTGATTTTTGTATGTAAACGATGACAGTTATGGAAGATGTAAAAATATAAAACAGGTCACGTTTATTACTGCATCAGAGTTCAATTACGCACATCATAGTGGCTGGCCTCATAACAACAATAAATATTATTGCGATCATTCTATGTTCGTTGTCTTACATAAATAAACACACTTGCAAATAAGTTAGCAGACATCTCATTCACATATAATAATAGATTTATTACAATCATTCATATCAAACTAAGAGTCATGAACATGAATCTTGAATACTGGTAACGAAATCACAACGAAGCAACTACATGAGTACTAAGTTAGGAGCAAAACGCGAAACGTGGGATGGGTTCGCACGAAGAAACCCTATGAGCTTTGCGGATACACAACATATATATGTGCATTCAGAGATAAAGCACTTCGGAAATGGTTTTACGGCAAGTATGAAATTTTCAGAATTATAATAAGCTATGAACTCAGTGCAATACAAAGATGGTCAAAAACAACACAACCCGATCTTCAACGAAATATATGATTAATTGTTGTGTAACACACCAAGCGTTGCATAGTACATCTAACCAGTATCTCTCCACAACGTTCAGAAAATTAAAGGATTACTCTTACATAACTTGTAAGCAGGACTTTTAACAAAAACGTAAACATTCAGGAGACAGAGTTAGTGGAGAAGTGCGAATTATACTTGACGCAGATGTGACAACATGCGAAACAAAGCACTACTGAAGTCTACACGTAATATGTATCTGTGCAGCAGAGTTGACTTCATTTTCAACTGTTCTTTATTGGAACCTTTGCTTTCAGGCTGTCGCCCACTGTCTGCCTCCTCACGGTGACTTTTTGGGACTTAGTGCTTTGAGAGATCGAATGGGTGCAGTTTTATATGGTATGATCACTCTTCCATCACACCTTTTGAATCGTCTTCGTTCGCTTTTACTTCGCTAGCTTTGTTAATGCAGCAAACAAGCACAGTATAAGCAGGAGAACCACTACTTCCTTTGTCACATTTGTCATAAATTGAGAAACAACGTCAGTATTAGATTTGATAGCTGCTACCAAGTGACGCTCTTTCTCACTACTCTGAAAAGCATGGTACGAAAAAGTGTGCTTTTTCTGCTCATTCTGTGCATGGTGTTTGCGCTAATAAAATATAACGAACTAAAAGCGAACGATCAAACGCACCTGCCCAACTTGATTTTCATTCTCACTGCGCACCAGTGGCTCTCTGAAATTAGTGCATCTTCCATTCTCAAATAATATATATATACATATACATATATATATGTTAAATATATACTATATGACATTTCGAAACATTTTGAAATGTTGACCTGATATTAGGCATTTACAAATCATTGAGGATCATTCTAAGGATGGGAGACTGACTGTGCTGAGCACGATCATTCATTCCTTGTGCTTCTCAATTATCTGATGAGAGAGGATACCACTTGATAGACTAGAGAGAAAGATCAAATGCACACACGAAAAAGAAGCTAGCGAACCTAAAATGAAACATGTATCAGGCATTGGCAGGACATTTCCTGCTAAGTCTGACCATTGAAACTAGATTTGATCGTGCTCTGTATATTTTCAGAAAACGTTGCATAGTACGATTGCTCAATATATCGTGCAATGGAGAAGCAAATTAGCGAAAAGAACAAGAAGAACGCTCTTGAACTTTACCATGAAACATTCCCGACGACTGACAACCAACTGTTCCGGACTCACATCGGTCAAGTGGAGCCACACAGCATCTGGCTGCACCTTAATGAAGATTGATAAGAGATGCTCATTATATGGAAGCTGCCATGCCTTGACGACTTTGATGACGGCACATGTGGCTCCTGCGGGCAGTGCTTGGATGATCTTTTCAACTCTCAGGACCGACTATCTATCAGTCTCTGCCTGCTTCAGTAATTCCTCATTTTCTTCTTAAGCCAGACACTGGGTTTTTATCAGTCTTTAGTCAACAGTTGACGTTTCGGTAGTTCCCTTTCTTCAGAGCTGGATTGGCCAAGCTGTCTACAATAAAATCAGTCAAACTCCTCCATTACTTCTTTAGAAAAAAATCACGAGATTTAGATTTCATCTCATTCAACGCAAATTCAACTTTCAAAATACTCACCGCTCTTCAATACGTATTACACTGAATAATTCAAGTGTAGTTCACCAAAGAAGATCACATAGGCTCGTAATGAACCTCACCCATCAAAACAATAATCTTATATAGTGGTGCATATCACGGATGATAACGACTCATTCTTCCCTGTGGTTTATAGTCGGACTGGTCGTACTAATCCGTAACGCTTCTAGAATCTATAGAGTAGCTCGCCTATTATGATTTTAGAAAGGCATACGGATACTGCGAACGATCGCCAAGAGAGTCACATTAGAGCAAATAATGTACCAAGAAATTTAGAACCCACTGTGTCAAGAAACACGACTCTTGCTGATGGTGCGTGCTCGCTATTGTACATTGGCTCAGCTCTTCATACGCCTTCTGTCAAGAAGGAAGGATTCCTAATTGACTTAGAACCAGCAAGATCGTTTTTCGAGAAGCTGATACTATTTCGGGACAGGTTTTCAGCCCATCCACATGCAGCTGGTATTACTGCTGGCCTTTCCTTTCTCTACCAGTCATTCTAGGACTGGAGGTCTTTCGAAAACGTTCTCGCCGTACGCGACTTTTTCTTGTTTTCTCAAACATCTAAGCATTTCTGTTCTAACTTATGGCTAAAGCTAATCTTTGCACGTAAAAGTATGCTCAGATCTTCTACAGAGGCCAAGTATTACTGAGATATCAAAGAGGCGCCATTCGATTTGTGATTACATGATCGATCTTGCATGAGTCGTTCCATCAGTAAAGCTTTATTCTCATCGGCGGCCTTCTCTCTTCCTCAAACATGAATCTCCTTGAGAGAAACGTGTCATGCTGCGAGATGGTCTCCCCTTTTTTTCGTTACCCCTTTCCATACTTTCCTACCATTTGCGCTGGTTGTTCCTAATTTGGTATTGAAGTCTCCAACAGCGCCCTATGAGAGAACTTCTCGTTGCAAATGAATCCCTTCAACTGAAAGTGGAGCGAGTTTGTGAGTAGCAGTTGATGGTTCTGTCTTTCATTCGACGCTGATGTTGATGACAAAGGAAAGCACGCCTGATGATGATTTCGTACGAAACGACCAGATCAAAAACAAATGGGTGAACAACACAACCAAAGCCTCTTATATTTCGTGACGAGACTTTGTTCCACGGATATTGAGAGTTTCGTCGTCTAATTGTTTTAGTCGGGTAATTAACTTGTGAGGGACATAACTAAGATATGGCATCCTTACCTACTGACAACAAAAATCGTTACATGATTATTCGCTTCCAACTATTTTAGATGCAGCAGCTAGTATTTAACTTTTTTGAGTATGCGTTTCCCATTCTGCATCAAAAAAAGAAATACATCGAGATAGAGAGATATAATCAGAACGAAGACGTCGAAAATAGTAGGCAGTAACAATTCAATCCAATCACACGTGATCGATGAAGATCAAACCTCATCCTTGTGGCGGAATTGATATCTAAACATGTGAGGTGCTCAACTCACTTCTGGCATTGACTTCGATGATCTGATTGCTTCTGTAGGCAGGCACATGCACAACTGCTCGCCGAGTTGCGATAGAACTTATTCTATGGATCGTCGTCCAAGATCCTAAGGAGCTGAAAAACCAGAAGACCCTGCAAATTCGATGCCGTTCAATTCATTTGAATCAACAAATCGCTGTTCTAAGGCGCCGTTGGCTTTGCTTCTGCTCTTCAGAGTAACCCGTTTTTAACTGTACTGTGAAGGACCACGAGAAATGAACACTTTATCCTGAGCGGCGACAATCGGGTCTACGACTGAATAGCGATGTAGCACCTCATCACTTCTCAAAGCCAAAGTTTCTCTTAGAAGTGACCATGTTGACAGTTTGACGATATACTGCTGGTGTATGCTATAGTAGCTTTCGAAATCTGAATGAAGCGATGAAAATAATGAATCACAACATAATGATATTCAGCTATGAAGAAGGACAACGGAGTACACCGAAAACTTCATGAGCTGTGCCCCTCACTAGTTGGCAGAAAAGAACTCAAGCCTTCAAAAGTTTTCTGCATTAGAAGAGCTCTAAGAATCATGCCGATGTCATGACGATTTTAACGACTTCATCGCCAAAGATCGTTAATTTGGAAAACTGCCCTTGATTCAATTGCTTTTCATTGAGAGGATTGCATAATTTCAACACCTTGGTGAAAGGAAGAGAGAGGGCCATGATGATGCAGCGGAGGACAGAAAGCCAGGAAAGATTGTTTGCGACATTTCAGGCTACTGTTTCGTTTACATCTGAGTACTCTTATGAATTCTACCAGTTCTATCGCTTTGTTATGATAGAATACACTCGAAGCGAGCTACGAGGCAGTGAAAATACAAAGTAAAGAATTACATTAATCTCTGGGGACTTAATAGTAGACCAACAACTCTACTGTAATTTTGGACCTTCGATTTTTGGCAGATATTCTCTCACTGTGACCGGCAGACACTTTTGAACCACGAATGAATTCTTGAAACAACATTTCATGAGAGATTATTGAGAATCAAGAAATGTGCGCTATACCTGACACTTCTTGCCATGAATCTATGTAATACGTAAATACTCATGTAATACTACGTGTACGCTGTGTAGCGTAAGCGTTTGTTTTCTACATCACGATAAAACTTCACAAATCGCCACTACGGACAAACGTGATCATAGTAAAATCGGCAGAACGCTCTTACAGCTCTAGCACTACGATGTATCTTTTCCAAAAGGAATTTCACCCAGCAATATCCATCATTCTACCGTCTAGTTTCGCAATATCGGAAATTCTGATTTTTGTATGAAACACGGTACGTTTGTACAAGTAGTGTAGTAGACACATTTTGACAGATTTTAATGTAGATTCTTGTACATGACACATTTATTAATGCATAGCTTCACTAAACATCAGTTTTACACATGATGAATAGTAGACCTTAGAACACTAGTAAATAATGATAGAAGCATTCTTCGTTCAATAGCACAGATATCAAAATACATTCGCAAATAAGTTAGTAAACACATTCAAATCACGAGACGTATTGAAATTAGTCAATAAAACAAAGCAATAGCGTTATGAGCGTGATCCACAAAGATTATATAGTCAAATCACAATGAAGCAAGCACAGTGCTGAGATACGAGCAAAACCTGGAACATGGGATAAGTTCGCATGTAAAAACAATAATTCTTACGAACACTTACTATGCATAATAGCATGAATGTACAAAACATAACTGAAACAGAATCATGAAGTAAATGGAAAGCGTTATTTGTCGCAGGAAGATATGATCGAATGAGAATTGCTGCACAATAGAGCGCTTGAACACTGAGCACTTGTTGACATAAATGACATAAGATTATGAGAAATTAGACGGAGTGAACAAATCGTAAAAATATGTCTCGATAGATAAACACATAATATGGCCAAAGTCATGTGATTAGGGTTGAAAGCAGTAATTACTGAGAATTATTTAAGTTCTAGGTCCACCTTCAAATCAGGAGGACGAGCGGAAAGCCACTTGATAGGAATAACTTAATAGAGCCTTCGAATAATGAATTCTTATGCTTTCTAGCAAAAATGAGGGCAGTCCTACCATCTCTTTCTGGAGATATTTCGTTGCTCTTCTCACACGAATGATTTTTCATGATATCGGAATCAGTGTGAAGAGCTTCCGATACTTCTTCGACATCCATAGGCGAACCACTTGTGAGATCGCATCGGACATGGCAATTTGTCACCTGTTGCCGCAATTTATACTTAGCTGGAGGTGGCAGATAGTCGGTTATGGAAATCATTGGCTAAAACATCGCGACATTAGAAACAAATGTCATATCTTTTTGTAAAGAATTACTCAACACGTTAAGTCTTAGGAACTGCGTAAACTCACTGAAAATTGCAAATGTTGACTTATCAACACCAAGCTTGTTGTACGAACAATTTTTTTTCATTCAAATGTTTCATCTGCGCTTCTGTTATTGTTTTTCTTATCTCTAGAGGATTCCGACTCAATTCCTTTGTAGCTTGAGTTTCATCCTTCAACAAAAGCGATTGAGTTCTGCGAACTCTGAGAAGGGGACAGATTCATTTTTACAAAATTAGAAAAATTCCATTCTGTTTATATGGACTTGCTTATCAAATTTAAAAAAATGGGTTGTTTAGTCACACGTAGAAACGACTCAAGCGTGAGGAGTAGGAGAGAAAGTGCAAATCTTCGCTGCAATTACAAGCGAACGAAGGAGCAACTAGTAGAAAGTTGGCATTTCAGACGCTCTTCATAAAATTAGAAGAAATGAAACCAGACTAACTAATCGGTCATCTTCAAGATTACTCTTTGGAAAACTTGTCCTGAATGTATATTATGCAAGTTCTGTAAGAAAACCGCTGCAGTGCTGTGGTATGTAAGGCTTCAGTCAATACTTTTTTTATGATGTTTCTTTTTCTGTCGCTTGTTTTCCGCAGTCTCTTTCAAACCTGTCTATTTCACCCATTATCTATCGCACCACGGCTCTGAAACTCAACATTCGAATTCCTTCACATTGCAAGAAGTTTCTTCTGAATCAAGCAAACCGGGGTGGAATTATGTGAGTAACTAAGTCAATGAACTCTGATCGACTCTCTAGCAGGATGACTGTGGAGACAATACTGGAAATATCGAGGATGAGGCGACCTAGTGTCCCTACTTGAACTCGTCGGGACGGAGTGTATCAGCTCAAGTAACGAGTTTTGAAGGAATTTCCCGTTGGACAAAATTTTCTTGGACCCTCAGTGACTATTCAAAAAACTCAAACCTTTGCGATTCAGCGATGGGATTGATCTTTGAAAAAACCAAATCATTACGTTATAGCATGGAAAATATCGTAATGTTTAACATTTCATGCGTTTCACACCTAAGTGATTAGCGCCTTCGTCGTTCATCAATGAAGCATTTTCTGCGTGGACGCTAATTCGAGGCATTTGATCAAGTTGAAGGAGCGTCTTTGGAGTTTTTTGGTCTAATGTCCAGTGATGGCAATTTAGAGCAGATTCGGAGGCATGTAGATCGCTGGCAGAAGAGATAATGATGGTCTTTGTTTTAAAGAATAACTATTGTTGCTCTTTTAACTGAATTTCTGCATTAATTTGGATTTCAGCCATTGCTAAAGAGATTCCTCGTAAACCTGGTATTTTGGATAGCTAAAATCGTATAATGTCGAACGTTCTAGTAGTCATCAATAGTCTTAGATGTTGTTCATATCATCTTCATTCTTATCAGTTTCCATCGACCAGGAGTCCACACTTACTGCTTTTGCGATTCATTCCTAACACCTTGAGCTTGCATCATCGCTAGCAAAGACTCTTTTACAACTGTCTCCATAGTCAGCCTTCATTTCGGGGATTTTGACTTTGTTTCTTGCGACATGATCTGAACGTGTTTTTTAAGAAACAGTCAGCCACTCTATTACTAACCTACGCTCTGACAACTGCCGTGAGGAAAGCAAAGTAAAGCATTCTATATGATTTTAGAAACGTTCTTAGAGAAATGCCAAACATTTTTTTCAGATTACGCAGAAGATGCTAGAGATTAGCCTTGTTGTATTCAAGAAACAGTACTGTTAACAACCTGCCATCTGTTTACTAAGAAAAAACGAATCCATTCTACGCCCAATGCAACAAATAGTCGGTCCTGAGAATCAGTGAGTGCCAACAATCTAACCGTAACTAGAACCAGCTGCGATATGTTTTTCGTACTGATTTTCTCAATATATGGAACCCTGGCATTTCGCAAACTCGTTCGAAAATTAGAGATGTTTACGTTGCAGCACTAGCCTGCTAAATGAATGGTATCTCTTTCTTGCAAATATTTCATTCCCTGTTTCTTATCTCTAAGAATTTGACTCAGTTTCCTCGCTACTGATTCATGATGAGCTATGTATATCCTAAGGTATTGGACACTTAGTCAACACACTAGTACGGAATGACGCAGATGCTGACGGTCTACATTATTCCTCTCCGTTATACAAAGGTTTCGAAAGGGTCATAGAGTAGTTTAAGACATAAGGAACAATGAAACATGCAAGTTTATTCAAACTCGTGAATTTGGCACACAACTCACCTCTCCTATTTTGCCGCGCTTAGATAACTTTACCCTATCGCTTGGTCAGCAAAACTGAGATTGAATGCAAATGGGCCTCATCATTGATGACGATGGAATCCAGAAGATGCACCATTATCCTGAAGGTTTGGAAGAGCAAGAAAATGAGCAGAAAAAAAACTTCTGTCTACCACAGATATAACATTATGAAAATGCCAATCTGGGAAAGAAAGACTTCTGTAATGATAAAATTATGTACGATGACAAAAATATAGCTCAGTTACGCATATGAATCACGATGAAGTACTTCTCGATGGCAGGAAACGCGCCTGTACCGGAAGCATCAGCTATTGTATCACTGAGTTGCTGCCTTATTTGGTTCATTAAATACTATATGTTGTGAAAAAGTTGTATCGCATTTTGAAGATGTAGGGAAAAAATCTGTTTACACACCTATAAGCTCAAGCAAAACAGTTATTAGTCCAATTAGTCCGCTCCAGTGAGGTTTTCCGATTAATGAATGAAGTCTTGTGACTGCCATAGAATATTGTCTCGTAAGCAAACAATGCATTCACTTCGTTTCTGCGAACGTCAAGTGGTCTCGACGTCCATCAACGATAACGACTTCATGGATTATGCGTCCGACTAAAGAACAGCCATCGACAATATGATTTTGAGAAGCGACTTCTGCGGAAATCCTTTCGATGTCAACAGGATACAAGTGTCTGTTCAGTTGAAGAAGTGCTAGTCAGCTTTGTGGTCATATGTCGGATTCACCTTATTCGAAAATTCGGAAATTTATCAAGCAAACTGCAGAGAAAGCACATCAAGTTAAACACCCTACATCGCTTACGAAAGTTCCAAAGGACGAACATGATGGCGAAAGTGCCACGAAAATCAAAGGTTACGTATTGAGAGATATGATTTTGGACTGCAATTTTTGAAACTGATTTCAGGACCATTCCTTGCTAGGAAACTTCAGATAAATCATAGGACTCTGAACTGCAACATTTCCTCAACAAGTTCATATGCTTCTCGTGCATAAGCTTAGGCTGCTTGAGCGTAAACCTATGAGTTGATCTTATTTGGCACAATTGAATGGAAGTGAAGAAAAGTCAAAGCCCACAAAACAATATAAAACAAAGCTTCCTCCACAACTTCTATCCAAGAACCTGCTACAAATCAGTAAGAAAGCGCTTCCAAATGTCAAGCGTACCATCAAAGCCGCAGTTTTCTCAACTATCGAATGACTACTCAAATTATGTATGAAAATCGAGGAGATTTATCTTGATTAGCTAACGCGAAGCTGGTAAAGTAGTCGTAGTAATTTGGGTGACGAGATCAGCAACTTTACTCAAATTTCACACGTCTAACTCTTGAGAAATATCGACTCATCGTGGCCAGTAGACACTTTCAAATCGCGAAATAATTCTTTACACAAGATTTCTTAAAAGATTGTTAAAAATCGAAGGATGTGCGCTAAACCCTCGCTCACATGCAGACGATTCTCGTTTCGAGCAACACTAAAGAGAATGTTTAATGAGGTGAAAGGAAGGATAAAATGTCTGGCTATTAAATCTCTGAGGCATACACCAGAGGACTTTATTAACGAGTCGTAGTACCTGATCTGTACGTACGGTGCTCTGTCAATATAGCAATTCAGTATTTTTGTCAACCAAAAGTTCGGGAGGAAGTTTAAGTAGCCCGAGGAATGCAGCACTCATTGAGCTCGGTCGTTTTGCAATTATGATATGAGTGATTGTACTTACGTGAAGTGCTTTACGCGATGTGCAGCAATTTCTGTCACCTTCTCGACAATTTCACGAATTCGATTTTTTGCTGCATCAAAAATAGTTGAAGGGCCTATAAAGTTATAAGTCATAGGTGGTTGAAGGAAAAAGACTTGTAAAAAATAACAAACCCTTTCTTCCACATAACATCCTTCATATCATGCATTACCGAATGCATCTGAGCATGTCTTCTGGACGCAAGAACAAATCAAAGAGGTCTTCATTGTACGTCCTTCCCACATTATTAGGCTGAATTTAAAGTTATTTGTTCTCCAGCAAAGTTAGAAATATATATTGACATTGATTTTTTAATAAAGATCATTTACAAAAGCAGATACGCGTAGTTAAGTCCAGATGAGCAGTGAACTTACGCTTTAACACCAGCTCACGAAATCGAAGTCACATTGCTATGGAATATGATAAACTGTACTTCCGTATTTTGATAATTCCCTGAAGCTCAGAGCAGTTTCTGTTTTTACGTTTTGGAGATAAAATAAGGGTTGTCATAAATCAAGCATCTGGGAGGATCCGTAAATCGGGTGCAAGTCATAAATTTTAGATTGGAGGGCGCTACCGAAGTGAACGGACGAGACTGCGACTGGTAAGTGAAAAATAACTTACATGAGCACTGAATTTGAATATTTTGTGAAAGAGTTGATGTAAAATGGTGAGTTCATGAGTTTACTATACTTCGCTAGAAGGTCTGGTAAGGTCCTGAAATGTCGAGTACGAGTCGCGTGGAGAAGTGGCTTCAAATACATGGAAAAGGCCACTCAACGTTAATTCGGCCTGAAATTCAATTTTGCAAGTGTATAGATAGTGAAAACGTTGAAGCAAAACTGAGGTAGGTGACGCTCTATACTCAGAGTGTATTGCAATCATCGGCCCTTGTAAATCTTCACCTAGCATTCTACATAAACTGCGATGAAATTCACATCAAATACTACAGAACTACTGGAACTAAATCCTCACATGTGTGCAATCGTATCGATGAAAAGCGCCATTGTCCTCACGAAGAAATGAAAAGTAGCCAGGATTCCCATTCGATTGTATTGTACGCTCCACTAACACGCCAAATTCATCAGTGGATATCTTATCATTGACCACAAGCTAAAAAATCGATTAGCTGAGTTTATATAGATAGGCGGGAATCGAAAGAGCTTAGAGTACTACATTTGAAAATATGTATAATATTTGAAATAAAAATACAGAGATCGAAAAGATGAAAAAATTTGTACTATTTGTCGCAAAGCGGTGCAGTTTTTGCGAAAAAAATTTCTTGCTGATGGTACGTCAATGTATTAAAAGCAAAATAGTTGATGAATATTTGTTTTGCAAGAAGTTTCATTATCGTTTAGATCTGAAATAGGAGTCAGTAATACATATTTTACCAACAGAGAATTCTGAACAATGTTGTCATGTCCGTTTAGATGTGAAAGAGGAGTCAGCACTTGATATTGGATACCTGAATAAATTAAATATGGAAAGTGAATGAAATGAGAGTACTCTGCATAACATAAAAGCTGTATATGTAAAGAAATAAATACTTCTAAGAGAATTGAGTGGTGAGCAAAAATGCGGCCTTAGGCAGCAATCGAACCCGCGTTTCATCCTATCGGGGACGCGTGCTCTACCACTACAACACCGAGGCGCATATGCCCGACCACTCATTCTTCAACATCTCAGTGTTAGCGATTAGCCATCAGCCTTTGACAGGTTTGGTCGGGTATGCAATTTCGCTTTAAAACCCAGTTGAGCTTACAGCTATTCTAATTACTGATACCTGGGTTTATAAAGCGAAATTGCATACCCGACCAAACCTGTCAAAGGTTGGTGGCTGATAGCTAACATAGGGATGTTGAAGAATGAGTGGTCGGGCATATGTGCCTCTGTGGTGTAGTGGTAGAGCACGCGTCCCCGGATAGGATGAAACGCGGTTTCGATTCCCGCCTGAGGCCGCATTTTTGCTCACCACTCAATTCTCTTAGGAGTATAGAAAACATCATAACAGTACGAAATGCATTAAAATGCTATCAATTTTGAAATAAATACTTTTTATTCACTGTTCTAACGGGGAGCGATAGACGAATGATTAGTAATAAAAGTTACCAAGAAGCAAGACGCTGATTCAACCTTCTTCCTCCAGTGCTCTCTTAAAACATCTACGAATTCCTTAGACAGGCTATCGTCATTCATATTAATATTTTGAATGCAAAGCATAATGAAAATTTGGAACATTCCTCTTCACATAGCCCCTCATCATAGTTTGCTGTGCGGACTCGTCCGTTCCTCGCCTTCATCCTCCACAAAGGTGTTCGGACATTTTAAAGAGTGTTAGGGAAGAGCTTGGAACATGGCTTTGCCTAAACCTTGCTTCCTGATGCACTGCAACATCAGCCACTGTGTTACTCCACCCAGTAGCATTATTGATAGCGAGAAACGGCTCTAAGCGCTGGCTAATAGCTGAAATATACGTCATGTATTCGACTTCATTTAGCATAGCTAAATCTGAATGAATGCACATTTGGTCTTCACAATGATACGTAGTGGCCCACCGATGTAGCGGTTCTATGCTCCCAAAAAAGTCTGGTGTCAATTTACAGCCTGATGGGATGAAAGGCCTGGTGAATCTCAGGACGAGGGATTAAATCAGCGACCACATGTGTACAGGGAACCTCTGATCAGTGTGCTAGACACTTCCTACATGAGAATTTCTGCTCTACATAATATATGGCGACAACTCGAACCACAGGAAACATCATGGATGGCTTTCTCAATCCACAAAATGCAAAATATTTACGATTAGCACAAAGCGAATACACTATCTTGAAGCGATAGATCAAAGACAATAACTCAAATTCATTTTTTGGCAATAGCTTGCTAGTTGAGCGTTTTTTGTCTGCTTTGATATGTTTGTGTGAGTTTGCGATTCCATTACTTATTCACAGTGTCCAGCGTTTGGTCGTATTTGGTCTTTTTTAAAGCCTGAAATCATCGAAACGCCACTTCTCTGTAAATAAACAATATAATAGCAATGTCTAGTAAGTCGCAAAGAAAACAGCGAGCTTTCGACCAACACCGAGGCTAAGAGATACATGATTTGAAAGTTACTGCACTAAAGTAAACTTTTGCAAAGTATTGTATATGACGAAGAAGTCATAACTTACAAACAACTCAAAAATGAAGTAGGTGACATCTATCTCGTTCCACCTTCACCTTGTTCTTCAACAACTCCGACTTCTTGATTCCTGAAAAACGAAGACGTTAGAAAAAGTCAGTCGTGTTATGCCAAAGTGGCAATTCAATGCACGATATATAGGAAATGCGTGAATGAAAGCAGAAAGTATTCAAGAAAAAAATTAAGAAGATGCGATTTTTAGTGCACAACTTTCGTCGATTCAAATGAAATGCTTTGCACTATAATTGCATCTTACGCTTTATTCTATGCCTGTTAATATTTTTTGGAATTTTTTAGTAGCACTTCAAAAAAATGTTCATCCTTCTCCGGACGACGTGCATCTTGTTGGATGTATGATTACTTGGAGGTATTTTTCGCTAAGCACGGATATCCCTGGGTCTTCTGGCAATCTTCCGATATCTTGAGAAACGGCAACTTCAACACTGCGCTTTGTTTCTAGAAAGTCTCTTTAGTGCGTTTAGCAGCCAAGAGAATATTGTGTACCATTATCGGCGTGAATTGTTTGCTTGGTTGGTGTCTGTGCTTCAATTTTCACTAGACTTTCAGTAGTTTCTAGTCGATCGAGCACAAAAACAAATGCAGCATGCGCATCACTTTCTCAAGTCCTCAAACGTAATGAATGGCGGTAAAGTTTGCTCTCATTGCTAGATTTATCGCCCTCACCGATATTACTATTGGTGGAAACAAGTGGCATTCGACTAGATCCACAGAAACGATGCTCGTGCATATCCGTCTCTTATGCCTTAGAGGCATTCAAAAAATTATAGATTTCTGAATGCTCCGGCTATTTTTGTCCCGGTTAGAAAGATATTATGACGAGCGGTCATGCTCCACAGGATACCAGGAAGCGAATGACTTCCCATGATTTTAAGCACATCTAGTGCCATGCCATCAGCACATCGTGAAGGGTACTGAGAAATAGCAATCATCTGCTTACCTTTTCGTCTTCACATTCTTCCTACTAAAGTTAGTTGGGCCGGACACAAAACACATTTGAACCACAATCAGTGAGTTGAGCTTTTATTAACTAAGTAGAACGAGATTTCAACCGTACATCGCTTCTTCGCGATGGTCAGAATCGCGATGGTCAAAATTGCGATGGTCAAAATCTTTCTCAAGAAATCAAGTTAAAACCAAGTCATTGTGCACTTCAAGTTAGACCAGGTAGTAGTTTCAAATACCGTACCAGCGAGGAAAGAGATTGTTACAGCATTAACCTCTTGACGGCGTGATGCCACGTAAAAGTGAACAAATAATTAACGCTAACCGATTTTTTGCAACAGCTTCTCCAATTTCAACCAGTATATCCACAACCAGTAAAGTTTTGTGAAATTGAGCGGAGTTTAAGTAATTCGGTGGGTAGAGACTACCTAGGTGGGCCAAAAGCATAGATGGATCTAAATAGAGAGCTTTCAAATCTACTTGGCGTATGATGTGTCAGCGAAAAGCTGATGTCAAAGGTAGATTTTTATTTGGAAAGGTGGCAAACGTAGAATTGGGATTTATGGCAAGATTTGGTAGCTACCTATCAACCTTTATTCCAGTGTGGCCATGCAAAAAATGAAAGGAAAAGTGTCGAAATAAAGAGAAAACATGGCACAATTGTTTCAAGCAGCAGCTTTCAAATCCTTCAAATGCCTTGAGGTTGTGGTTCACGACATGCACGTTTTCACGTTGTTCATATATCTTTAAGCTCTCATTGCTCAAAATTTCTAGTATTTTTACTGCATCTCGCAGTGTTGTGATGTTTCGTATGCACTTGAGAGAACTGAGTGGTGAGCAAGTTTAGTAGTAGTGCACGCGTCCTTGGTATGGATGAAACGCGGGTTCGATTTAAGACTGAGGCCTTGTTTTTGCTCACCACTCAACTTTCTTAGCTATCAAAGCTCTCAGGTTCGACACCTTCAAATATATCGCTATTATTGGGTATCATTTATTAGAAACTATTAAGAGCTAATGGGAACTCTTTGTAGCGCTCAGCATCAAATCATGCCTTGAAGTACCCCGCAGTTGTCAGAATCGTACATCCCTTGTCAGCTTGGACAAGTCTTTGGGTGTCCACCGCCTATCCGTATAAACTAACAATTCGCTTGGTGAAAAGTGGACGAGAATTTAAGAAAACACCTAGTACAGATGTTAACGTCAAACGTCGTTGAGAACATATTCCGCTGGTGATAAAATCCATAAATATAGTGTTTCACCTTGTACTGCAAGGGCCCGCCTCGAGCAAGAATCACTCAAAATTTAATTCAATATCCTCAGCCCTCCAGAATGACTTTGACTACATCGTGCCTTTAGCCTTAGGTTATGCCCTAAGCACTAAATGCATTAATTCAAATGCCTGCCAAACGCGGGAAAACCGCCCCGCGGTCGCACGCAGGCGGCCCCGCAGCCTCATCTCCGTCACTGCTACTGTCTGCCTGCAACGACCGTGTATAGGTTCGTGTAGCTCGAAGCAGACCAACTAGATGACTCGCTAAGAAGGTTGGTTTTTTTTCCTAATTGTAACAATTCTTGCAAACGCACTCATTTACTGCTTGCTTTTGGTCTGCTGCATTATGATCACTTTGCTATGGAAATGTTTTCTTTGCAATGTTTACTCACTTTTTACTACTCTTGATTTCTTCATTGAATCATGGGATAACAGATTTTGCTTAATATGAACAAAAATCGCTTCTTTCTGATAGGTAGGAACACATGAAAAACCGATCTCATTCGCTGTAGAGAAGTTTTCCATAGAAGTTTTAGTGACCATTCAAAAGCTGAGACTGGAGGCTACAGCCTCACGTCGCCAATTCTTCAAAACAACCGTTTACCACGCTGAAGAATCCAGACCAAAAATCATGTTTCACACTCGCTTTTCGCGTTTATTTTTATCACGAGTATAATTCGCTGGAAATCGAAAAGAATATCGATGTGTAGAGAAATTTTTCCTAGTATCTTAGTCAATCACTTCATCTCAAGTTTCTTCGAAAGCGGTGGAAAATTCTCAATTGAATAACAATATATAGATCGTCCTTCTCTCGCGCCGTCTCTGCTCACGCTCCCTGCCATTGTCCTCCCTTGTCGAACTAGTAAACAATGCTGCCAAAAATGTAAAATTCAACCTTACTTTCTCTGCTGAAACGTATTTCCAGAAAATAAGCACATCTAAGAGAATTGATTGGTGGGCAAGAACGGCCTCAGGCGGGAATTGAACCCGCGTTCCATCCATCGACTCCCGCCTGAGGCCGTTATTTGCTCACCTCTCTATTCTCTTAGGTATATATAAACCATAATGATACTGCGAAAAATGCGGTGAAAATTGTAGAAATTCCGAGTATTAGTTATTACAATGGCTGTCAGCTCAATTGGGTTTATAAAGCGAAATCGCATACTTGACCAAGCCTGTTAAGGATTGATGGCTGAGAGCTAACATAGAGATGTTAGAGAATGAGTGATGGCGCAAATGGGCCTCGCTGGTATAATGGTAGCAGCACGTGTTTCCAATATAGATTAAAACGCGGGTTTGCCTCCAGCCTTAGGTCGTTTCTTTGCTCGCCTCTCAATTCTCTCAGGTGTATATGAACCATAATAGCACTGCGAAAAATGTGCAAAAATACTAGGAATTTCGAATAAGCACGTCCCCGTAATCAGAAAACATAACGCTGTCAGATAATCGCCAATACTCAAAAGAAATAGCTCTGTCCGAAGAGGTTCGAAGCGCAAATAAGAGGACCAACAGAAATCAGAAAGTTAAAGAGTTTTTCACAAAGCAAGCACATTTTGAGTTCTTTGGTGCCTGTGTTATCGTTCGACTACTAGTACTCTTCAGAAGGAACTTTATCCAGCGAAGTATGAGCGAGATAGGAGAGAAATACACGCGGTTATGGAGGACGAATTTATTTTGAATGTTTCAGCATTATAAGGGTGTGTTTTGTTAAACGACAAAGTTGTGGTGCAGCCTCAAGTCTCAGTTTTCGAATGGTTATTGAGATTTCTGTGAAAAAATCCTCTTCAGCGAATAAGATCGGTTTTTCATTTGTTCCCTGCCAATCAGAAAGAACCAGGAAATCTGACTTTATTTTCAAGGACGTTGAGTGATATGTAAAACTTTGAACCTATATCGGAAGTTTGACCTTTGTTCCACCCTCACCGTGGGCGCCCTTGGCCCACTGATAAGAAGCAATACCATAGGTATTCTTCACTATTCTCTATGGGCTTAGTCTATGAGAAAGCTATGAAACAAGAAAGAGTTCGTTATTAAGTTTTCAATTTGGTGAGCAGTTTGGCAACTCTACCCGTTAATGTGCTATATTCTTCTAATCTTTCCAATTTTTTAAAATCCCATATCTTCAGCTGCAGCCATTGGAGGTCAATCTCTTAATCGATGCGTGGTCCGACAGCAGGAAAAGTACGAAGTGATGTTCCCGATAGATGGATGCACTGCGTCAAAGTTTAAAATGTGAGCTGAACGCATTCTGTTGAAAAATAGAGATTTATAGAATCAAGTTCTAGTTCTCAAACACACCTCTTAATGTGCTCTATCTCCAAGGACAAAATTACCTCTCGAAATCGGTGTAGTTAGCGCATCGCTTGATTTTCACAGCGATCTTATAAGTAGTCTTTATAGTGAAATTCAGATATTAGATGCATTTTCTCATCACGATCGATTAAAATACTAATCTATAGAGCAATAAAAGTATATCTAATAAGAGAAGGTCAACGTACATCGAAATTATCATTTTTTCATTTTGAAAAAGCGCAAAAATACAAAAAGATTGCACTATCGTCCTTTCTTCTACTTTGTTGCCTGTTTTGCGGGAATGGAACCTAAAATACATATATTATTGCTGTATAACTTCTGAAAGAAAATTATATAGAGGTCATTTTGGTGTATAATTAATATGCGTAAACAGAACGCTCTTTCAACGTTGTCCAGGTTTCTTTATTGGAAAAATGCGTCTTACTCCTATTTTGCATTAGAATGATAATGAAAACCATTCCAGCTCAATTTTTCATGGAGCAATTTGCATTTTTTACATCGAGCTTCATTCAGCAACAATTTTCTTCATGAAAACTGCGCCACTTATGACAAGTAGAAGAATTTTTATCATCGTTTCGACTTCTGCATTTTTTCATGCAGTTTATATCTGCGCACTTTTGATATTTGTCTACTTCATCTCTTCAATTACTTTCTTCTTTGACTGATTCACTATTCCGCGGAGTCAGAATGTGTAATGAGTGCACAGTTTTTCGACTATGTTAGCTGTCTCGCCAACTACTTCCTCCTTGTCACTGTTCCAGCAGGCGAACGAACAGGGTTTCAATGTCTCTATCTGGATAAATGATAAAACTTTTAATTGACAATAATTATGAAGTTATACTTTGGATCATTTCCTTCATGCGGTACTATTTCCAACGCTCGTGGTCACCTTAGTTTTCGGTAGTTTTTGAAGTCCGAGTAGTCATTCGATGGCTCAAATTTCAAAATTTCATAATATATTTAATTTTCAAAATGACTTCCTATTGTGATGCAACAGCAAAGATAAATCGTGTTTGTCATTAAAACACTTCTTTCTTAGAAAGTTATTACTTCAAATTTTTAGCAGTCATTCTATAGCAGAAATTTCGTGGATTCCAATCATTGAACTGCTTTTTGAAAAACAACTCTTTGATGAGCTGCAACAGCAATGGAAGATTGGCCTTTGAATATTTAGATCGTCTCCGCATTCCGCACCTTTCTTCGATCCTTTAAAAAGGCACGTTTTTTGTCTTCATTTTAAGCTTAGCAATTATCTAATAACTTAGGTTCTAAAGATCTCAATGGTATAATTAATTTTTTAAGACGGCTTTATTACTGCACTGAACAGCAAAAATGCAATTTTGTTTTCTCATTCAGATATTTTTCGCTGAACAAAGCTTTTCCTTCAAATCTTCAGTGATCATTCGGTAGCTTGAATCTCGTGAATTCCAAAAATATATTTAGGTTTTTGAAAAGTACTTCTTGATGAGCTGTAACGGCCAAAAGAATGCTAAGCTTCGCTCAGCACAACATTGACACCAAACCACCGCGCGTTGCCGGTCTATGAACAGGGGTTTCGCAACATAACCACTGAGCAATCGCGTTTTTTGAGGTGCCTTATTTGCAAAACCCATTTTTCTTTTGGCTGTTGCAGCCCAGAAGGAGTCCTTTGAAAAAACGAACCCGTCATTGAAATCCACAAGCTTTTAGCTATCGAGTTTTTCTAAAAGTCTAGAAAAAAACTTTATACAGCGAGAAACGTTATACTGCGAGGAATAATTTTATTCTTACTGATACAGAGCAGTAAAAAGTCGCTTTGGTTTTGAAATGCGCTTTCAGATTTTGAGAGTTAAGCTATCGAATGACTACTCAGACTTCAAAGACCGCTGAAAAAAACTTCTCCACGTGCACTAGAAGTAGAACCGGATAAAGGAATAATACCCGTCAATACTAATAACATCTTAATCCCCACACAAACACAGTTGAATCCTGTAACATAGATTTTTCGGGAAGAGCATTGTTGTGATTAGGCACTGGATTACATATCTTAAAGCAAATTTGAAGTCACCATATCTTGCAAAGTTGACACAATAGTTACTTGTACACATTGCCGAGATGATAATCTCTAGCTGCCTTACAAGAACAAATAGGAATACCGGAACTGCGGCTAAATTCGGTGCCGAAGCAATGGACAAAGAAGGAATTTGCATTATTTTCTTGTCTTGCAGAAGTGCAATTTAGTATTTCATTCTTGAGGAACGTATCCGAGATTGGTGATATAAGCAGTGTCTTAGGCCGACTCTAAATTAACCTTACCGTTCAATAAGCTTTAGAGTTATAGTTATAAACTAAGCGCAAAAATGTTATAATGCGGTTTCCTCGATAAGCTGACGCTTCAGCGGTTTTGCCTTCCTCAGAGCCTGGAAATATCAGGTTATCTACAATTCAATCAGACACAGACTTCCAATATTACAACAGAAAATTGATCCAACATAGTTTCAGTCGCTTGAAGCACAAAACACCTTTTCAACAGAACCGCGGCTTTTGAGAGTCTTTTAGTAAGTTTGCTAGGTGAGACCAGTAGCATAAGAAACAAGTAGAATTCGACGGTCTGCTGCACAATAAGTGAAGTCGTCCTTGTTCGATGAATTTTAGGTCCACTTGACGTTCTAAACAGGGGTGCAGAAATATATAGTTCCTTTTTCTGAGGCAATTCGCTGTTTAAGTGACAGAACTTCTTTACCTATCAGAAGCAGATTGCAAGCACATTGCATGATTATTCTCAGGGCAGACTAGCCATAAACTTTGGCGCGAATTAATGAGCATTCTTCCTTGTCAGTCAGACCGAGGTTGATAATAAGTGCAAACGATTACATTGCTGAAACCTGAAGACCTTTCTGCGGTCATAGTTTTGGAGCTGTAGTAAGTTTTCGAGAAAAACTCATCATTGGCAACTCGAATTCGAGAAAGTATCGCCATCGTTTGTGCGTCAGGTAGCTTTATCAATATCTCGCTTATCATATTTTGCCATTTACTGACTACTAAATTACATTTAGTGACGATAAAAGTCCACGATTCAGTAGAAAACTACCATAACGTCACTGTAGTCGCCGCGCACGCCACGTACCGCGCCGTTGTTAGCGTATTAAACAGTGAATGCATCAATTCAAACTTCTGCCGAGACAGGGAAAACAGCCTCGCGACCGTACGCAGGCGTCCACGGCACCCTCGTCGGGACTTGCGCTAAATAGCGACAGCGGCCGTGCGTAGGCTCCCTGTCACTCAAAACAGGTCAGCTTGGCGTTCCCGAAACAAAGGGTGGTTGTTCTTGCTCTATTTATAGCAATTCCCACAAATATGCTCATGTACTGCTTGTTTCTGACCTGCTTCATTATCATAACATATAGCTATGGGAATGTTTTATTCCTACAATCTTCTCATTTTGTAGTGCTCGGAATTTTCTTTTGCACCATGGGGCACCCCGTTTTCCTTCTATAAAAGGAACTTGAGCATATACTTTCGAGCTTCGAATGAAAAACCAAAACTTGGAAGCTCAGGAAAATGTTCAGCCTGCATTCCATTTTTGCCGGGCCCTTGTAGCCCTCGGAACTATTTGTGTTGTTTTGGCTTGCTTAACTGGCCTTTTTGTGATATTATGCGTTGCATCGAAGCAGGAAGAGATTGAGCCTATGTCGACATGGTAGGGTCCCATTGCAGCGGTAAAAATCCTCATAGCAGCGTTTAGCGTTTAGCGCCTCATCGATTGGAAGCATATCCCGGTGACTCGGCTCTGTCCGGCCCAAAAGGACCATGAGCTTAGCTTTTGGCACGAATCGACTTCGAGTGGAGTTGGAGTTCCCCATTGGCCTGCTGACAACCATTGATTCGCAAGACGACGCTTCTTGAGAAAAATCCACTTTTCGTCGACGGTGAGGACCTTGACCAGAAATGTAGGGCGAATACGACGAAGGAACAATTTTCGACCGATCTTGCATTTGCGCAACTCTGATTGAATGAGCTCTTGTGGAATCCATCGATCCTTCTCACACCACTTCCTACTTGATGCCTTCAATATTCTGCTAATTGTCGTATGACCACAGTTGAAATCGTCGACGAACTCCTCGAGAGTCAAAGTCTGACCATCATCAATTGCTTCGATAACGACCTCTCGATCGACTTCATGTGAACGTCCGCAGCGCAGGTGGTCCTTCAACTTAGTGTGCTAGCGCGAAACTCAGCAAAGAACCGAAAAACTGTTTGCTTGGGTAGAAATCCTTAAACCTTTTGCACTGTTGATGTTTTTGCAGGCGATCTGTGCATCACGTCCCAAATCGCACTCGTGAAGCAACAAAGCGCTATAAAGGCTTCGCTAAGCAGCTATGATGTGGCAAGCATGGACAAATTCGGTACGAGAAAGCTCAGAAATTTTCACAACGTGTTTCATTTGTTACATAAAATTTGGCAGAAATGTGTTGAGGCTGATAACGCATTCCCTGAATAGTATTGTTAAGCAATTTCAATTACTTTTGGCTAATAAATCTAGTGTTTTACTGGCTTAGAGCGAAAACTACGAGAACATAAAATATCATAGATTCATTCAATTTTCCATATGTGCTGTCATCACACTGTACACAGCTAAGCATTTCTACGACAGTTTCGTTTCCTGGTATCCATCATCTACAATGGTCTGCGAGTTTGTGCGTGAAAACAATCGATATCTGGTCATCTCAACTTGCTCATGAATGTTGCAACGTGTGCTCAAAATGATGTTCTCTAGTACTCCAATTTATCTTAGTTAGAATGTCAATAAGCTTGCATTCTCAATTGAGACTGCAACTTGCAATCGTTAGTACAATCAGGCTAATCTTGATTAGAGTAGTAGATGCAATGTTACACTCAGTATGTGTCATGTGTTTCAAACCTTGATACTATCTTCTTTGATAACAAACCCATTTGTGTAACGATAGACTTCGTTAGATACGTTTGTATTATATTTGATTTTTCTATTGCCTATTTTTTTCATGGAAGGGTGAGATGTGAGATACGTGCATAAGGATGCCGACGTACGAGCAAAACTAGTCAGAGTTAATTCGCAATAGTTAAAGCAATTTTGCTAAATAGATGTGCAGATTTTTGGCACATGGCTGCGCAGGAGAAAAGGATGTTATTGATGTTGTGCAATTTTGTTAGGCAGGTGTGCACATTTTTCTCATCTACTCTGCACAGGAATAGATTTGAAGATGGTGTATAATAGAGGGCTTTATTAGTGATGGCCGTTTTGAAGAAACGATAACTCAGTGGAGTCTCTTGGTACTGATATGAGACGTAGTCGTACATTCTGAATAGTTTAGCAGATGTATGGGACTTCAAATAATACTCATTAATGTGGAACGTTTAGAGTTTAAAGAAATCTGCTCAATACGTGCCTCCGTCACTTGAAAACAGTAAAGATTATAGATTCATTTAAAAGGTTCTTTGTGATTAGAGGGGAACAAACGAAAAATTGGACTCATTCTCCGGAGAAGAATTTTTTACAGGAGTGTTAGTAACCGTTCGAAAGCTGGTTTTTCAAAACACCTTTCCATAGTGCTGTTATATTCAAAATAAAATCATGTGCTATAAAATCAAATGTTTTTTTCTCTTGTCTCGCTTGTATTTCGCTGGATAAAACTCCTCAGTGTACTAATACTCAAACTATAGCACAATCTTCAAACAACTCAAAGATACATTTGCGTTTTAAAAAGCTCTTTTTCTTAATCTTTTGTGGTCTTTTGGTTTATGCTTCAAAAACCTCGTCGGACAGAGCCCTTTCTTTAGAACATTAGTAATCATATGACAGGCGTAATATTTCCTGATTCTAGCCATGTACTTGTTCTCTAGAAATACGCTATAGCAGAAAAATAAAACTGGCAATTTCTTGGCAGAGTTGTTTATCGGCTATTCACAAAGCGAGAGCCGTGGTAGGGAGAGTGACTGAGGCGGGGCGAGGCGGGGCGATCGATATAATTTTATGAATTGAGAATTGAGACATACTTGCTTCGAAGAAAATTCTAAGTAAGATTGACGAAGATGCTACAAAAATCTTTCTATACGTTGATATGCTTTTCGGCTTCCAGCGAATTATACGCGCGATAAAAATGAAGGCGAATGCGAGTCGGGAAAATAAATTTGATTGGATGCTACAGCGTTACAAAAGGGTATTTTGAAGAACTGGCGGCGTGGAGCGGTAGTCTCAAGTCTCAGCTTTCGAATGGTTAGTAACCCTATGAACACTATGCACTCCTATGAAAATTCTCGCCAGCGAATGAGATCGGTTTTCCATTTGTTTAGTCCTAATCAGAAAGGAATATTTTGTAATTTGCACTTTAAAGAGCAGACATCGATCAACAACAAATTTTTTTCCAAAAACTGCACAACTTTCAACAACTAATCGAATTTTTTCTTCGCTTCGATTTCCGTCTTTTTCCACCAACCCTTACTCTGCTTGCTTTTTATATTTGTCTACATCATGTTTCCAACTACATTGTTCTTGAACTAATACACTAGTCCTGAAGTACAAATCTGTGATGAGTCTATTGTTTTTCGACTATCACTTCGGTTTCATGATCGATATCCTTTTCCTCACTACTGCGAGCAGACTTTCGAACAACACTTCAAGGTCTTCATTTGGGTGCATGACAAAACTTTTTTTGTACACTTTATTGGCCTGCCTTCAAAGCGCTTTTTTTTTCTTGATTTTCTTTACTGTGCGGATCTCAGCACTTCTAGCATTCAATTCGTTTTTTCGCCCTGTTCTTGAACGTCGTGGAATACTGGTCGAGCAGCCTTCTCGCAGTCTCAAAGATAGCATGGTTGTGATGTTCCATAGGGCGTTGTTGTTGAGTGACGGGGAGTTGTGGGACGGAGCTCAGCCACATACACGCTGCGAAGAGCATCACAGCCATTTGGCTGCGACGTCTCTTTCCCTCCTTCCCCTCTTCTTTCCCCCTCCCTACCTTTTTCCAGCCCTGAAAAAGCCTTTTATTCACTATACACTTCCCATTACTAATAACTTCTCATTACCTGCAACTCGAGACAGTTGCCTTTATTCCGACTGTTAATATACTACTCGTTCAAAAACAATATCAGTTTGGTAACTTGATAACATGACAACATGTTTACTTTGCGAAATACGGTCCGAAAACTAAAATTGCAATATCCTCCTGTAAGGGATCGGCAGAAGCGACAGGCACAGTGCTACTGATGAGCCTGTAAGGGCGAAACAGCAGCTGTCTAGTGTTTTAAAAGTGCCGTACCAGGCCTCATAAAAGGCTAAAAACATATCATCATGTTATCACACTACCATACAGTTGCAATCTATAATATACACTTTTTCGGAAGTACATTGGCGAGGTCAAGCACTGCTTAGCATATTTTAAAGCAAATGTGGAATTTGACGCATTAGATACTTGAACACAATCTCGAGCTGTTAATCTCTTGTTATAACTGGGGTAAAAATTGGTATACCGAAGCAATGAACGAAAGAAAGTTTACACTACTTTATTTTCCTACTAAAGTGCGATGCACTGCTTCTCCCTTGAGGAATAGGTTTGAGGTTCTCAATAAGGGCAATTTTCTAGACCGGCTTTGAATAAAACTTAGCACTCAGTAGATCATAGATTTATTGTTGTCTGCCAAAGGCTTGATTGTTATGACACGAATTATTCTATGAGCTGACGTTTTAGCGGCTTTGCTTTCTCTAAAGCCTGGAAAGATAAGGTTGTCCACAATTCAGCCAACCAAACACTTGAATTATTCAACACAACAGTTATCCAACCTAGATTTTAGTCACATCAAACATCTAACAATTTTTCAACAAAGTCTTCTCTTTTTATAGTGTCTTCAATTGAATGTTTAAGTGAACCAGCCGTGTGGGAAACACGTAAGCTTTGAATGCATCTCCCATTTAAAAATAATAGTCCTATATGCTGTCATAGCATAGCCCCATATGCTACATTCTGTACGAGTGATAACTAGGCATTTTTGTCTGCGGTTTGGGTCCAGATTTATGACGTTTATCCTAAATGGTTCTAATGGTAATATCTAACGCTCTGAGGCTTTTGTTCTTAAAGTTCGTGACTTCTACTTCAAAAATAATCTCCCTCACGTGTCTGTGTCCTAGTACTCTGGCCGTTTGTGCAGCGATTCGAAGCATTTGTCCATCTCATTGTGCGTTTAGCAAATGGCAAAGCGATCGCCGCTATTCCTATAGCAGAGGTTCGAGACTTAACTTAAACATTCGGCATGAACAAATCCGCGAGATTTGGTGTCATTTGTAGTTCTTTGCACAGTTCTCCCATATGTTAGTAGTATTTTCCGGGCGATTTGAAGATTGAGCAATTTAGATATCAATTCGAGAGTAACAAGTGCTGCTGAATCAAGAACTGAGCCGTTTATTTTACTTCCTCTTTCAAGATGAATAAAAGTTTGCGGAAGCTTTTTACTGCGTAGTCATTTCAAACATAATTCTAAAGGCCAGTAACGTCGAAGAATTCCTAAGTGTGTACGTTGCTGGGCTCGCTTCGCGTGTATAGTCCAGGAACACCTGTTACATTAGTGAGATGGGATGGATGTGTTTAAGAACTAGGCAGAGACCATTTTTTAAAACTTATTAAATTCATGTTCCGTCTACCCAATTGATAATATATCTAACTGCAAAAGTTGAGATAAATAGAAGAAAGATCATCTGTGAATAATTCATGAGTTTTCATAAATAAGTTTGAAACGGGACACGATTCTCGATCAGTTTTATTGTGAAGTAGCTGATGGCTTCAAACGAGCCGCCCTTGGCACTTCGTTATATTCGCTATAGATTGCTTATATTGCTTATAGATTCTTTTCAAACGATAGGCAATGGAGAGAGAAGAAAAATCTTTATGATGTTTTCTTTCGCTCTGATAACATGCAGCTGACAAGAAATTGCTACAACTCTCCGATTTTATCACTAACTGATAATTTGATTAGCTCAAAAGTCCGACTCTCTCTAAACTCCGCCATGAGTAAAAAATGTTTTCCTTACCGACCCAACGACACCAGAACACTAACACTCATGTGAAAAGTTCCTGACCAGAGAATAGAATTTTTCATTTGACGGTTTATAATGGAGAAGTACCGAAAGTTGTTAACATTGGAGCAGAGAACTGAGATTGGAGCGCATAGCCGAACACATAAATTCGGAACGATAGATGGATGGCACTGCTTCGTTATAATACATGCCTTTTGTACCAGTAATATTTCAGCTGTCCAGCAATCAGGAATGTAAGGGTGCAAGGACAGAAAAAGCATTAGTCCTCGTTCCACAATTGCCATGCTAATCCCATAATGTTTCTCTTAACGTCTGCACTGCCAAACAATTTTCGAATCAAATAAGAGCTTCAATGAAGTGATGTCGACTTCCCAGATTGTCCTTAAACAGTCTCTGGCGCCGTGAAATGACGTTATTCGCAATATTAGCGTGGTCAGACGGCTACGAACGTGCTCCATTCCGCTCCGCTCACACCGTGGCCATTGTCGTCTCGGAACATGACAGCTAGGTGACTATCGCGAAAGTAAGTTTGTTCAAGTGCTAATCCAGGTTTTCTACAACGATTCCTGGTCTGAGTGAGTTTACTGTCTTCGAGCAGTTGTCCTCCAGAGCATCCTATAAGTCTAGTGTGCCCCTCTGCTATATCTCACTATCATCCAAGGCTTGTAGACAGGAAATACCATACTGTTATTATTGTCGTCTATACAGATGACTATCAGTATTGTCACTGACGTCCAATTTTGTTTTGCAGACCGTCAGTCACGGTATATCACTGTCCATTCGACAACTTCAGCTACGTTAACCGGTCAGTTTCGATTTGCATAACACCTTAGCGCTTCAGATTTTCGATAAGGCCAGTGAAGATGATTATCGGTAGTACGGGGTTGTAGGAACGAAACGTTAACACATATGCTGACTATGTTGCCCACAAGGTGTTGCTTCAACATTTCATCGTCATCATCTGCACGACTGCCTATGACGAAATGATCGGAGGAGCTGTGCGCCACACACGTGGTCGATCAATCGTTGGCTGCTGGTTCGATTACGCGCTCGAAACTCATCAATCTTCCATCCCTTCGGCATCAGCGAACTGATACAGATTGGCTGAAAGGATAGCGACGTTGATTCGAAATATGAGTCGGCCGCATCCTGTAAAGGGCAGATATCCATCTAGTCACATCAAATGCTACTACATGAAGAAAAATTCATGACGCATTCTCTAAGGATTGATTATCGCTGAGAGCTTCCTTCTTCTATTGTTTTTACATGATACAAAAGCGGAAACTTTTCCGTTCCAAATGGAAAATGATTGACATAGTAATCATTGCCTCACGCCCATAATCTTCGTATGCGAATAGTGTGCAGACTTTAGCAGATGAAATGTGCCGGCAGACTGAAGCGGATGTTACCTTCTAAGTCTTCAAAGACGTCGGTATTTGTCTGCTCAATAACTAATTTAGCTGTAAGAGTGGCGACGTGATTTTTCCATCTGAATTTTATTCTTCTTATAAATTGCACTGACGGTTTTTTGAAATAATCAGAGCGCCCAATGCCACCAAGGATCCGGTTGAACAGAAAAATGCAGAAAGTTTTTTTCAGTACCTTTAGGTGTGCAATATTTCCAAGAGAACTTTCATATGGTAGGGCAAACCTATTCTTGCATAAAGAACAAGTTTTGAACTCTTCTCGCACACCTAATAGCATATTTCAAGCCTTCGATGACGTCCCCTATGACGATTTTAGTGCTAGACGTATGTTTCACCGTGTGACCTCATTAGGAGCACGGGGCCTTTTGGTTCAGCCAGTCGTCTGTAAGGACATGTACTCCACATACCTCCTCTTTCACATTTCATTTGCTTGACTTGCAAGAGTGAAGCTCGGAAACAGATAATTTCAAATGTAGGACTCTTGTGAAAAATTACATAGCGTGTTTTCACAGTCTAACTGGTATAATCGCAAAAAGAGCTCTTCCAACGTTGTTCAGAGTTCTTCGTTGGTAAAGTATGTATCACTGACTCCTATTTTACATCTAAAACGGTAATGAAAATTCTTGCAAAACAAATTTTCATTTAGTATCTTGCATTTTATACAATAACGTTCCATCAGCAAAAAATTTTTCTTTACAAAAACTGTACCACTTTGTGACAAATAGTATGAATTTTTTTTCATCTTTTCAATCTCTGCCTTTCCCACCAGCTTTCCTCTGCCCACCTTTGACACCTGCTTGCTTCATCTTCTCAATTAGGTTGTGCTTCAACTAATTTACTATTGTTGGACTCCGAATCTGTGACAAATGCATTGTCTATTTCTTTTCTTTTCTCTTTCTTTTTCTTTTGTCCTCATCATTTCAGATTATCCGATTCGAGGTTGATAATGATAGAAATTCCCAAGATTGACTCTCCATATAACTTGGCATTCTTGAACAATTCACAGAATTCTCGAAGTGAATTCGCTATCGTACAGAATTTTTCAAGGCAATTTTCTCGGCTACACAAAGATTTTATTGAAGAACTAGTAGTCACTCAAAAGTCGGTACTACTCGGTTAGGCGGCGACTTTTCAAGCCTATCTCATTTGCTGGACAGCAATCTTTCAAAGGAGTGCTACTAACCATTTGAAAACTTTAACCTCTGGCTATCCGTACTGGTTGGTTTTCCAACACACCTTTTCATGGCGCTGTAAAGTCTGAAATTTCGCTAGACACAGCTCCTTCATTGAGTGCTAGTACTCATTTTATGTCACGAGCTTCGGAGAACTCAAGAATGTGTTTGCTTTTTTGAAAAGGTCCCTTCATCTTCGATCTCCTTTGGTCTTTTGATTTGTGCTTTAGTCCTCGCTGGACAGAGCTCTTTTTCTAGACTATAAGTAGTCATCAGATAGCGTGATATTTCCCAAATTTACCGAAAAAATGAAGGCGAGAAGCAAATGTGAAACAAATTTCTTTGTGGATGCTACAGCGCGCAAAGAGCTGCTTTAGAAGACCAGTCACGAGGAATTGTAGCCAGAGCTCTAGACTTTCGAATGATTACTAACATTTTTACGAAAGATTCCTGTTATCCAATGAGATCGGCTTAAATATATGTTGCAAACCGAATTGCAACAAAGGCCTATGGTCGGCGAGCTCAGTAATAGACCCCCTTTCTTTGGAAACACTTTTAGAGCTCGTTATCACTAAGAATTATCTCATATTTCCTACTCTTTGCTTATTACGCGCTCTGACCACTAAATAGCGTGGATTTCGAAGAACTCAAAAAGGCAGCTGCTTTCCAGAAAAACCTTGCTCATAGCGCCGTAGCTGGAAAATCAAACTGTGTTTCACACGCGTTTTGTGTTATCGTGAGTTAGCAAGCGTATTGTAAGTAATACTTCATCGAAGAAACTTTGGAATGTTGTACCACGAAAAAAAATTACATCTACCAAGAGTTACACTGCTGTTATGGGAAAGCATATCACGTCCTTCAGGAACACGACTGGTCCGATTTTTTTCTCAGACCTGCAGTAATTATCTGACAACCAATATTTCAGCGATTTCAACGCTATGGTTTTTTCGAACAAATCCTCTCAGTGTACCGCAGCATAGAAAATAAGATTATGTTTACAAGGAAGTCATAGGAATTTCTTCTATGCTAAAGTATTTTTTTCCCAGTCAAGATAAGGTATTAATTTTTCTCAGACTTTCAACAATCTACTTGATAACGGTTTTTGAGCCACGCATGTGGTCTGTTGTAATGCAGCTTGTAAAGCCCAATACACGTGTTTTGACCATGACAGTTTCGCCAGTCGGGCTGTACCCTTCGTCTTTCGACTTCAATTTTCAAATTCCGGAGGAGCCCCCGATGTGGCAGCATTGGGACTGACGCACGTAGACAGGCTACCAAAATCGCAGAGCCATTCTAATCTTTCCGAATGGGAGTGGAATAAAGTTATAGTATGTATCGACAACTTACACACATTCGCATACGACTCCTCTATAGAGGACGTGATAATGCGGGCAAAAAAAGATAAGATACAGTGTCGTCGACCAGGCTGTGACAAGAAAACACACCCACTTCCTGCTGCCTATGACACCGGAGAAAAAACTGTGTTTTAAAACATGCGATAGTAGAGGTGTCAGCGGCGTTGACGTTTTTGTCAAAACGTCCTTGAACATAAACATGGATTCATTCGAACAAATCACATCTCTGATCTCACGCTCACAGCTGAAACGATTTGGATTAATGCCAACTTTTACCATCATTGTAGATTACGCAACAACATTTGAATATTTTAATACAAAGGCGAAACGTGCTATATAGACTTATATAGCTTTGCAGAGAAGACGACACATGCTATAAGTTCGTCGTTGGAGGTTTTACATAAAAATTGGACCTAGGAAAACGCCTGAAGGAAGTCGATTTGGTATTCATTGTCTAGATTGAAATGAACATGGTGAAAGGTTTGTGAAACTGACATGGCGACCAAACTATCCATATTAATTGACAGCTCCAAAAGTCTCTCTACCAGAGGTGGACCTGGGAGTGTCCCAATATAGAGTGTCATAATAAAATAGCATCTTAGAGGATCGAATGTTCTGTGCAACCGATGCTACTGTTGCTCCAATTCTACACGATATTAGACGCTTATAAGTAATCGGTAAGACACCGCGGATCATTGCAAAGGCCAGACATGCATTCAGTCACCGAAATCAAAAGCAAAAAATTGACGATAATGCGTGGTGCATCTCTCAAGAATTGAATACCGCCGAGAGCTTTGTTCTTCAACCTTGAGCGCGCCTTATATTTGGTAAGATTGCGAAGCATTCCTCCCTGCTGTTAAAGTTTGGATTAATAGCACTTCCAAAATCTTACTTACAAATGTCTTTAATAAATGATGGTGCTTGGCTGACTGGGCTTAGAGCAGCCTGTTCTTTCCAGAATTCGAAGAAAGCGGGATCGTCGAAACGATAACTGCTGCAGGAATTTTGATGTATCAACCTCGATTTCTGGCTTACAGAGATAAAAGTGTGGACTATTGAGGAACACCGACTTAAGTAGATAGTCGGCTCTAAAAATAATTGCTAATTCGACGCATTGTTAGCCCTTCGCAAATCAACAATCAATCATCGCAACGCTGTCAGAAATATAGTAAAAAAAAAATTCTTGGTCTTTGGATCCACAGGTTCTAAACACCGACTGCAGAGATTAATAAGTTTGTAAGATGCAAGCACGCTTAAAAATATAAGCTGCGAAGGCTCTGCGCTCTAACTGAGGGCGACATCGGGATTTGACCTGAATTTTGTTATCTTAATATGCATGACTTCATCCATCCTCCAATCAAATGCTTCTATAGAATGAATGACCAAGTGAGACTGTTGACGATATGATTGATGATAATGTGATTGTTGTTGATATGATTTATGTATATAAGGGAGTGGTACCGTCATATATTCATTTTGTTTCTTTAGTACCTCAATTCTTTCACGTAGTCATAGATTTTTCCTGCACATTCTCCGTACACTTTAGTATGAGTTCATTCTTTCTTGGAGATAATATTCAACTTCTAGTCTCCACTCAACGGATGCTGCCACCTTTCGGGATTTAATCAAATCAACTGTCACGGAGCCGAAGCTGGATCTGGACACAAAACAAGCCGCCGTATCATCTAAATACTTTTTGCTCTTACAAAACTGAGATCTGTCCTTTCCCTTGATTAGATCTTGCACGAGGTTGGCGAAGCGTTTGCTATCAAATTTTGAGAAAGGAGAACTATCAACCCCTTGCAAGCATCAATTAAGGAAAGGACAGCTCGTAGGAAAGTATCCATTTCTTTACCATTTCCGAGACTTAGAGAGTGTAGGACTTCAAAACTTAAGAAGTTGCTTTGTACTAAATAGTTATTATTTAGGAGCAGGACTGCTTCGCACAGTAGCTATGGCGGTAGAGAAGCTTTCCTCCAGAGATGTAGAGATCCTTAATGTGAGACTTTTTTTCATTCACAAATTTAGTGGCCTCTTATTAACTGTCCATCTTTCAAAAACCTTACTTGAGATATATTTCTGGGCGAAATTTCAGAGTTTGATTTGGAATTCATTGTAGGAGGGATGATTGTATTGGCCTTTGCAATGATCCGCGGTGTCTTATCGATGACTTATGAGCGTCTAATATCGTGTATAATTGGAGCAACAGTAGCATCGGTTGGACAGAACATTCGATCCTCTAAGATGCTATTTTATTATGACACTCTATATTGGGATACTCCAGGTCTACCTCTGATAGAAAGACTTTTCGAACTGTCAATTACCATAGAGAGTTTGGTCACCATGTCACTTTCCACACATCCTCTCACCATGTTCATTTCAATCTAGACAATGAGTCCAAATCGACTTTCTTCAGGCGTTTTTCTAGGTCCAATTTTCACATAAGCCCTCCAATGACGAACTTGTAGCATGTGCCGTCTTCTCTGTAAGGCTATATAAGTCTATATGGAACGTTTCGTCTTTGTTATCAAAATATTTAAATATTGTTGCTTAGTCTACAAAGATGGTAAAAGTTGGCATTGATCCAAATCGTTCCAGCCGTAAGCGTGCGATTAGAGATGTGATTTGTTCGAATGAGTCTATGTTTATGTTCAAGGACGTCTTCACGAAAACGGCAACGCCGCCGACACCTCTACTATCGCATGTTCCAAAAAAACAGTTTTCTCCGGTGTCTTAGGCTGCATCGAGTGGGTATGTTTTCTTGTTACAGCCTGGTCGACGACACTGAGCTTATCTTTTTTGCCCGCATTATCATGTCCTCTATAGTGGAATCGTATGCGACTATATGTAAGTTGTCGATACAAACTGTAACTATATTCCACTCCCATTCAGTAAGGCTAGAATTGCTCTGAGATTTTGGTATCCTCTCTGTGTCCGTCTGTCCCGATGCTGCCACATTGGGTGCTTCTCCGAGGGTTTGAAAATTGAAGTCAAAAGACGAAGGGTACAGCCCGACTGGCGAAACTGTCGTGATCAAAACACGTGTGTTGGGCTTTATAAGCTGCATTATAACATGCGTGGCTCAAGAATCTTTATCACATAGACTGTTCAAAGTTTGAGAAAAGTTAATACCCTATTTTGATTGGGCAAAAAATACTTTAGCATTTAAGAAATTTGATTTTCTTGTAAACATAATCTTATTTTCTATGCTGCGATACACTGAGAAGATTTGCTCGAAAAAACCATAGCGCTGAAATTGCTGAAATATTGGTTATCGGATAATTACTGCAGGTCTGAGGAAAAATCGGACCAGTCGAGTCCTTGAAGGACATGATATGCTTTCCCATAACAGCAATGTAACTCATGGTAAATGTAGTTTTTCCTATAGTGGCACAACACTCCAAAGTTTCATCGATGAAGTATTGCTTACAATACTGTCGAAAACTTGCGATAACACAGAACGCGTGTGGAACACAATTTGATCTTCAACGCTACGGCGCTATGGCACGGTTTTTCTGGAAAGCAGGTGCCTTTTTGAACTTTTTCGATATTCCACGCTCGTTTAGTGATCAGAGAGCGTAATAAGCCAAGAGTGGAGAATATGAATAGTTCTTAGTGATATGGAGCTCTAAAAATGTTTCTCCAGAAGAAAGGTCTATTACTGATCTCGCCGATCATAGGCCTTTGGTGTAATTCGGTTTGCGACATATATTTGAGCCGATGTCATTTCGAAGGACAGAAATCTTTTGTAGGAATGTTGGTAATCATTCGTAAGCTCTAAATCTCTTGCTGGCAATTCCCCGTTACTAGTCTTTCTGGAGACAACCTCTTTGCAGCGGTTGTAGCATCCACTTAAAAAACGTTGTTTTCACATTTGCGTTCTCGCCTTCATTTCTTTGGTAAAACTGGGAAGTATCATGCTATCTGATGACTTATTTATAGTCCAGAGAAAGAGCTCTGTCCAGCAAGGATTAAAGCAAAAATCAAAAGACCAACGGAGATCAAAGATCAAGGGACCTTTTCAAAAATGCAAACGCATTTTCGAGTTTCTCCAAAGCTTGTTACATAAAATGAGTACTAGCAGTCTAATGAAGGAGTTATGTCTAGCGAAGTATACTCAACGAGATTAAAAAAACGGGTGGTCGTGTGAAATATAATATTATTCTAACCTTTACAGCGCCATGGAAGGGGTGTTGGAAAACCAACCACTACGGCTAGCCCGAGATTGAATTTTTCAAATGGTTAGTAGCACTCCTTCTAAAATAGCTATCCAGTGAATGAGATAGGCTTGAAAAGTCGCCTTCTAATTGGAATGTACCGAATTTTGAATGACTACTAATTTTTTCAAAACAAGCTTGGTGCTGTTAAGTCAATATTTCTGAACTTGAGTCAATTTACGCAGTTCCTAAGAATCAACGGTGTTGAGTAAATCATTACAAAAAGTGATGACACTTGTTTCTAGTGTCACGATATTTTGATCAATGATTTCAGGCTCGAACTATCTGTCACCTTCAGCTAAGAATGAGTTCCGGCAACACGTGACAAAACTATTAAGTCCAATACCATCTCACAAGTGGTTCACCTTTGGATGTTGCGAAGAATCGGATGCCCATAACATAAACTCCGATATCGTGAAAATTCTTTCGTCTAAGAAGGGCAACGAAGTATCTTCAGATAGAGATGGTGAGAATGCCCTCATTTTTGCTCGATAGCATGAGATTCACTACTTAAGGTTCTATGAAGTTTTTGTCATCAGGTGGCTTTCCCCTCGTCCTCCTGATTTGATGGTGGGACCTAGAATTTATTTAATTCTCAGTGATTACTGCTTTCATCCTAACCACTAACTTTGGCCGTATTATATTTTCATCTATAATGACATATTTCTACAATTTTATTCACTCCGTCTGATTTCTCATAATTTCTATGTCATTTCTGTTTCAACAAGCGCTCAGTGTTCAAGCGCTCTATTGTACAGCGGTGCTTGGCTGACTAGGTCTTAGGGCAGCCTGTTCTTTCCAGAAATTCGAAAGAAAAGCGTGGGGCACGTCGAAACCGATAACTGCTTGCGGGATTTTTTGATGTATCATTCACCTCGCTTTCTAGGCTTACCAGGTCAAAAGTGTCGCTATTGAGGAACACCGACTGTGAGTAGATAGTCGGAACTCTGAAATTGTTTGCTAATTCGTACGCATTGTTAAGCCCTTCGCAAATCAACACATCAATCATGCGCAATGCTGTCAGAAAGATACGTGTACAAAATTCTTTGTCACCTTGGCTCCAGAGGTTCTAAACACCCGAACTGCACCTCACTAATAAGTTTGCAAGAATGCAAGCACTCTGTAAAAATATAAGCTGCGACGGCTCCGCGCGTCTACTGTAAGCGCGACAGCGCGATTTGACACTGACGTTGTTATTCTTAATATGCAGTGACTTCAAACCATCCTCCAGTCAAATGCTCTCTATAGAGTGAACTGGACCAGGTGAGACGTGGATGATATGATTGATTGATAATGTGAGAGGTTGATGATATGATTTATGTTATATCAGGAGTAATGTGCCGTCCATGTTTTTTTTTCCGCTTTGCTTCTCTCCCACTCCATCTTCCTACACTTTATCGCTATAATTGTCTTCTTAATACCGCATTCTTTCAAGTAGTCCATAGCTCTTTTTCTTGCACAATTCGCCGTTACAACCTTTAGTATGAGTTCATTCTTCTCTGGAAATAATATTCACAACTTCCAGTCTCCGCTCAGCTGATGCTAGCACCTTTCGGGATTTCGTCCAAATCGACTGTCACCCCGCCCGGAGCCGAAGCTGGACCATGGACACAACACAAGGATCATTTAAATACGTTTTGCTCTTACAAATCTGAGGATCTGTTCTTTTTTACTTGATTGAATCTTGCGCGAGGTTGGCGAAGCGTTTGCTATCAAATTTTGAGAAAGGAGAACTATCAACGCCCGTTGCTCGGCATCAGATATAAGGAGAAGGTGATAGCTCGTAGGAAAGTTTTCCATGTCTTTACAATTCCAAGACTTAGAAAGTGCAGGACTTTAAACTTAAGAAGTTGCTTCTGTACTAAATAGTTATTATTTAGAGCAGACTCCGTACAGGTAGCTTTGGCGGTAGAGAACCTTTCCTCCAAAGAAGGGGAGATCCCTAATGTGAGACTTTTTTCATTCACAAAGTTTAGTGGCCATCCTCATTAACTGTCCATCTTTCAAAAACCTTACTTAAGATACATTTCTGGGCGAAAGTTCAGTGTTTGATTTGGAATTTATTGTGAGTGTTGTAGGAGAAGGTGCACAGCGCCACATACACACTTGGAACTCATTTCCAACGAAGTAAGTGCAGCCATAAACGCTGCTTAAAAAGAGCAGGTTTAGATAATTTGGTAGCAGTAGTCGAGATACCACCAAAACACTCAATACGCCAATTAGTCCGCAACCGACTGTATGATCGCCTCTGCGAAACCAACGACTGCAAAGTTTGCCCAAACGGCAGAGACGGCGACTGCATGAGGTCGGGTACAATTTACCTTATTACCTGCGAGGCATGCGTGGATGAATATATTGGCGAAACGGGTAGACCACTCTGCATCCGCGTAAAAGAGCACCTAGCTGGGAAACGTAACTCCGACCCAAAAACCCCACTAGGCACGCATAAGGAAGAGAAGCATAAAGGAGCAGATTTTGACGTTAACTTCACGGTCCTTGCAAAGGAATCGAAAACATCACAGTAAAACTTTGAAGCCTTTGGATACGTAGCAAAGGCCCAAAAATGAACCGCAAAGAGGAATGCCTCGTATATACGCGTGAACTAGCACCATACCTCAGGCTAGTATTCCCGGCCTGAGCAAGGCCACAGTCTCACTTTAGCACAGACTCCAAGTGGAGGTCTTCAGTGATTAATTGAAAGACCTAAAACATCTAAGCGGTGAGTTTTTTTTAAATGAAGTTTTTCCTATGCGACCCAAAAATTATTTCTTACGTTTTCTGCTAGAGGTTATGAAGGCCTTGAGGCATGTGAGTGAAGCTTAGCGCACATTCTTTGATTCTTAACAATCTTATGAAAAATCTTGCGTATAGATTATTTCGCGGGTTAAAGTGTCTACGTTGCTACGGTGAGTCGATATTTCTCAAGAGTTAGACGTGCAAGATTGTGAGAGTTGCTGATCTGATCTATTGAGTCCCGAGGGAATAATGTAAGTCTTTGCATTGTTCAAAAGTTCGACTTTCTATAAGCATCGGCATATTTACTGGTATATGAGAGTCAAGAAAATTTATCTTGATTAGATGACGCGAGGTTGGTAAAGTAGTCGGAGTAATTCGGCTGACGTTTCGACCGACTCGCCTTCTTCAGAGCCTTAGCGTATGTAGTCGACTAATACTAAAGTAAATAAAAAAGTAATGAAATGGTTTTTTTCAAGGACCAATCGCATCGTTGAATTGCAGAGGTTTAAGTTTTTGAATAGTCACTGAAGGTCCAAGAAAGTATTGTCCAACGGGAAAGGCCTTCAATAAGTGCGTCGCTTGAGCTGGTGCACTCCGTCCCGAACGAGTGAAAGCTAGGAACGCAAGGTCGCCTCAGCCTCGATATTTTCAGTATCGTCTTCACAGTTATCCTTGTTAGAGAGTCGATCGGAGCTCATTGCCTTAGTTATTGACATAATTCTCACCCCGGTTTACTTGATTCAGGAGAAACTTCTTACGATGTGAAGGAATTTGAATGTTGAGTTTCAGAGTCGTGGTGAGATAGATTATAGGTGAAGTAGACAGTCATGAAGAGGCGGAAAGAAGCGACGAAAAAGAAACATCATTAAAAAGTATCAAGTGAAGCCTTACATAGCACAACATTGCAGAGGCTTTCTTATAGAACTTGCATAACATACATTTGGACAGTTTTTCAATGATATCTTAAAATGACCGATTAGTCAGTTTTGTTTCATTTCTTCTCATTTTATAAGAGCGTTTGAAATGCCAACTTTCTACTAGTTGCTCGCTTCGTTCGCTTGTAATTACAACGAAAATTTGCACTGTTTCTCTCCCACTCCTCGCGCTTGAATCGTTTCTACGTGTGACGAAACAATCCATTTTTTTCAACGTTGATGGACAAATCCGTATAAAAGTATGGGACTTTTTCTTATTTTCTGAAAATAAATCTGTTCCTTTCTAGAGCTTGCAGAACTCAATCGCTTTTGTTGAGGGTTGAAACCTTAATCTACAGAGGAATTGAGTCGGAATCCCTAGAAATGAGAACAGAATAGCAGAAACACTGGTGAAATATTTGAATGAAACAACTATTCGTACAACAAGCTTGGTGCTGTCAAGTCATATTTCTGATGTTGGAGTGAATTTACGCAGTTCCTAAGAATCAACGTGTTGAGTAATTCATTACATAAAAGTGATGACACTTGTTTCTAGTTGTCACGATGTTTTAATCAATGATTTCAGGACCGAACTATCTGTCACCTTCAGCTAAGAATGAGTTCCGGCAACACGTGACAAACTGCTAAGTCCCGATACCGTCTCACAAGTGGTTCACCTTTTCATGTCGGCGAAGGTATCGGATGCCCATAACATAAACTCCGATATCGTGAAAATTCATTTGTCTGAGAAGGACAATGAAGTATCTCCAGATAGAGATGGTGGGAATGCCCTCATTTTTGCTAGAAAACATGAGAATTCATTATTTAAGATTCTATAAAGTTTTCTCTATCAGTGGCTTTCCGCTCGCCCTTCTGATTGATGGTGGACCTAGAATTTACTGAATTCTCAATGATTACTGCTTTCATTCCTAAGCACATGACTTCCGCCATGTTATGTTTTCATCTATAATGACATATTCCTACACTTTTATTCACTTCGCCTGAGTTCTTATAATTTTTTATGGCACTTATGTTTCAACAAGTGCTCAGTGTTCAAGCGCTCTATTGTGCAGCGATTGTGATTCGATCATATCTTTCTGCGACAAATAACGCTTTCCATTTCCTTCATGATTCTGATTCAGTTATGTTTTGTACATTTATGCTATAATGCATCATAAGTATTCGTAAGAATTTTTGTTCTTACTTGCGAAGCTCTTCCCATGTTCCAAGTTTTGCTCGTATCTCAGCACTATGCTTGCTTCATTGTGATCTGACTATCTAATCTTCGTGGATCACGCTCATAACGCTATTGCTTTATCTTATTTGACTGATTTAAATACGTCTCGTGGTTTGAATGAGTTTACTAACTTATTGCGAATGTATTTTTCTATTTGTCCCATTGAACGAAGATGAATGATCTATCATTATTCACTACTGTTCTAAGGTCGACTTATTCATCATGTGCAAAACTGATGTTCAGTGGAGTGACGCATTAATAAATGTGTCATATACAAGTATCTACATTAAAATCTGCCAAAATGTGTCTGTTACACTACTTGTACAAAGACACCGTGTTTCATACAAAAATCAGAATTTCCGATATTGCGAAACTAGACGGTAGAATGATGGATATTGCTGGGTGGTCTTCCACTTTTTGGAAAAGATACATCGTAGTGGTAGAGCTGTATGAGCGTTCTGCCGATTTTACTATGATCAACGTTTGTCCGTAGTGGCGATTTGAGAACTTTTATCTGTAATGTAGGAAGCAACACTTACGCTGGAAACAGCGTACACGTGACAAAGGAGTATTTACGTATTACATAGATTCATGACAAGAAGTGTCAGGTATAGCGCACATTTCCTGATTCTCAATAATCTCTCATGAGATCTTGCTTCAGATATTATTCCGTGGTTCGAAAGTGTCTGCCGGTCACGGTGAGAGAATATCTGCCAAAAGTCAAAGGTCCAAAACTGCAGTAGAGTCGTTGCTCTACTATTAGGTTTCCAGGGAATAATGTAATTCTTTACTTTGTATTTCCACTGCCTGGTAGCTCGCTTCCAGTGTGTTCTATCATAACAAAGCAAAACTGGTAGAATTCTAGGAGTACTCAGATGTAAACGAAACAAGGGCCTGAAATGCCATAGACTATCTTTCCTGGCTTTCTGTCATCCGCTACACCGTCATGACCCTCTCTCTGCCTTTCACCAAAGTGTTGAAATTACGCAATCCTCTCAATGAAAAGCAATTTAATCAAGGGCAGTTTTTCATATAACATGGTCAACTCTCTATGGACTCATACTAAGCTTTCCGCTTTAGTGCTTGACATATCGATTTATGTTATGATTCAGTTTATTTTTTATCGCTTCACTCAGATTTCGGAAGCTACTATAGCATACACCCGTTGTATCGCCAAAATGTTTCAACATAGTCACTTCTAAGAGTAACTTTGGCTTTGAGAAGTGCTGAGGTGCTACATCGCTATTCAGTCGTAGATCCGCTTGTCGCCTGCTCAGGATAGAGTGTTCATTTCTCGTGGTCCTTCCAGAACAGTTAAAAAGCGGGTTGCTTTGAATGAGCAGAAGTAAAGCTAACGGCACCTCAAACCAGCGATCTGTCTGATTCAAATAATTTGAACGGCATCAAATTTGCAGGGCTTCCTGGTTTTTCAGCTTCTCAGAATCTTAGAAGACGATCCATAAATAAGTTCTATTCCAAGCTCGGAGAAACAGTTGTGCATGTGCCTGCCTAGATAAGCCAATCAAATATCGTCGTCAATGTCAGAAGTGAGTTGAGCGCCTCACACACTTCGATATCAATTTCGCCACAGAGATGAGGTTTTCATCTTCATCGACCACGTGTGATGGATTAATTCCGTTGCCACCCACTATTTTCGACGTTTTCGTTCTGATTACGTCTCTCCATCACGATGTATTTCTTTTTTTGATTCAGAATGGGAAACGCATACGTGAATACTCAAGTACGATTTTTGTTGTCGGTAGGTAAGAATACCATATCTTAGTTATGCCCCTCACAAGTATAATTACCCGACATAAACAGTTAGACGACGGAACTCTCAATATCCGTGGAACATAGTTGCTCGTCACGAAATATAAGAGGCGTTGGCTGTGTTGTTCACACATTTGTTTTCGATCTGGTCATTTCGTACGATCATCATCATCAGGCGTGCTTTCCTTTGCCATCAACTTCAGTGTCTGAATATAAGACAAAATCATCACCTGCTACTGACGAAACTTGCTCTAATTCAGTTGAAAGGAATTCATCTGCAACGAAAATTCTCTTATAGCGCGCTGTTGAAGACTTCAATGCCAGATTAGGAACAACCAGCGCACAAGGTAGGAAAATATGGAAAGGTGGAACGAAATAAAAGCGGAGACCATCTCGCAAGATTACACGTCTTTCTCAAGGAAATTTATATTTGAGGAAGAGAGAAAGCCGCCGATGAGCATAAAGGTTCTTTGATGGAACGACTCATGCAAGATCGATCATGTAATCACAAATTGAATGGCGCCTCTTTGACACCTGCAATACTTGGCCTCTTAGAAGATCTGAGCACACTTTTACATGCGAAGATTCTATTTAAACCATAAGTTAGGACAGAAATGCTATTATGGCACAGAAAACAGAAAAGTCGCGTACGACGAGAAGTTCTCGAAAGGAAACCCAGTCCCAGAATGACTGGCAGATGAAGGAAAGGCCAGCAGTAATACCAGCTTCTTGCGATGGGCTGAAACTGTGCCGAAATACTATCAGTTTACCAAAAACCAATCTTGCTGGTTTTAAGTCAATTAGGAATCCTTCCATTTGACGGAAAGCGTATGAAGAGCTGAGACAATGTGCAATAGCGAGCGTGCACCATCAGCAAGAGTCATGTTTCCTGGACACAGTGAGCCCTGAGTTCCTTGGTACATTATTTGCTCTAATGTGACTCAGTTGGTGTTCGTTTGCGGTATCCGTATGCCTTTGAAAAATCATATTATGCGAGCTACTCAAAAGATTCTAGAAGCGTTTCGTGATTAGCACGACCAATCCGAATCCGACTGTAAACCACAGGAAGAATGACTCGCTATTATTCGTGATATGCACCAGTGTATAAGACTGTTGTTTTGATGGTTGAGGTACATTACGAGCCTATGTGATCACTTTTGGTGATCTACACTTGAATTATTCGGTGTAATACGTATAAAGGGCGGTGAGTACTTGAAAGTTGATTTTGCGCTGGATGCGATTGAAATCTAGATCTGGTGATTTTTCCTGAAGAAGTAATGGAAGAGTTTGACTGATTTTATTGTAGAAAGCTTGGTCAATCCAGGTTCTGAAGAAAGTGAACTACCGAAGCGTCAGCTGTTGACTGAAACTGATATGAAACCCCGTGCTTGGCTCAAGAAGGAAATCGGGATTACTGAAGCAGGGTGAGACTGATAGTAGTCGGTCCTGGGAGTTGACAGAATCTTCAAGCACTCATTACAAGGAACCATTAGTGCTGTTATCAAGGTTGTCAAGGTATGGTAGCTTCATAATAATGAACATCTCTTATCAATCTTCATTAAGGTGCAGCCAGATGTTGCATAGCTCCACTGAGCAGACGATGAATCCGGACAGTAGTTGTCAGCCGTCGAGAGTGTTTCATGCTAAAGTTCGATAGCGTTCTTCTTGTCTTCTTCTCTAATTTGCTTCTCCATACATGGTATATTGAGCACTCGTACTATGCAACGTTTTCCAAAACATAGCAGAGCACGATCAAGTCTAGTTTCAATGTTCAGGACTTAGCAGATATTGCCTGCCCAATGCCTAATTCATGTTTCATTTTAAGGTTCGGTGGCCTCTTTTCGTGTGTTGTGCAGTCGATCCTTTCTCTCTAGTCTATCGAGAGGTATCCTCTCCTGTCAGTTCCTTGAGAAGCCAATGGAATAAATGATCGTGCCCTGCACAGTCAATCTCCCCTCCTTAGATCGATCCTTAATGTTTTGTAACTGCCCAATATCAGGTCAACATTTCAAAAGATTTCAAAATGTCATATACATATATAAAAAAAGGATAAAGCTCTCGGCGTTATCAATCCCTGAGGGATGCGCCATGCATTCGACTTTAATTTGACTTCGATTGAGGTGATTAATGCACATCTGGCCTTTACAATGACTCGCGCTAGCCTCCCGCTGAACCGAGTCAGTGCTGCTTATCCTCCAGACAAGTCTCAGACCTGTCTGGTACCAATTTACAGACCCCGGAGGGATGGATGGCTTGGTGAGCCATGAGCGCGAGATCGAACCAGTGACCTCGTGTGCGACGCAGGGCACCTCTGGGAGTGGGGTGTGGGGAACAAAAATTTGTTGTATACGGGATGAAGACAAAAAAAAGCTGGGTTGTTAGTGTATACGAGACCCGTGTGGATTGCAGGAAGATGAGGAGCATATCTGGACTCGCATTTCTATC